>BEGY01000024.1:190320-301450 GCA_002335675.1 Chlamydomonas eustigma | reverse complement strand
ATTCTATCGCCTCCTGTCCCCCCCTTTCACGTATGAGCTCCCTTTTTGTGCTTTGCGTTCCCATTCTATGTAGCCATTCTACGCCTGCCCCCCCCTTTCACATGTGAGATCCCTTTCTTCCTTCTCAGATGATGACTGCTTCTCCGCCAAACAACCATCCTCTCATCTGTTCTCTTCTCTGTCTTATTCATGCTTCTCTCACACCAGTACTGCTACCAGTCATTAATTGTAAAATGTACTGCGCACTGATGTTGGTGTTCATGCATTGCAAAACTCATCCTTACTCACTTCGTTTTATCCCAAATGCGGGCTCCTCATCATGCAGCCCTCAATCAGTCCGGGTGCAGGCTCAGCATCTACAACTCTTAATGCTGCTGCTATTGCTCCTGATTCTCTGCCCTGGCTGACTGAACGCCGCCTCAAGGTAGCCTTCGCCTCGCCCCAGGGGGAGCTTCTGGTGGAGCTTGGGGTTCAGCTCTCGACCCTCGCTGCACATTGCTACGGATGGTGAGGCCTCCCATGATTTCCACCTGTTTCATGGCAGCACTCAAGCTTAACATGTCTTGGACTGTTATTCATTACAAAACACTGAACATGGCGACACCCAGAAATGTAATTTGGACACCTATCTGCAGTTTGGACTGAACTCAGTATCGCAATCTTGATACTGCATTTACCACGCTGTGCACCCCAGATCACACCATTTACTTATTTGGCTTTTCTATCTATCTTGCAGGGCTGGTCGGCAGCGCAATGCATGCTTGCTGTATGCGGACATTGCTTCAGTTCTGCTCGCCAGCGATCATGCAGAGCGAGCATATGTGCTTCTGGAGCGCATTGCTGCTGCATCTGCTGTGGAGGGATGGTACGTCTATCCTCGATTTGTTATTGAGGCTTCCATGGTCATGCTTTGTAACATGTTAGCAAATGTCACTAGGCTCCAATTTAATGGTACGGGGTAAAATGCTGTGTCAATGTCAGTTGTCAGTCATGATAAGTAGGCTCCAATACATGCTGCAGGGAGGTGCCTTGGCATTCAGCTTTGTGGCTGTTATCTATGTTGTGACCCTTTCTGGATGATGTGTTCTTCACTTCCCTGAACTGTTATCTATCATCAGGACCATGGTTCTAGGACTCCTACTCCCTCAGATCATCCGATGCCAGGCGCTGCTAGGTCACACTCTGCTGCCCCACACTTGTGTGAGATTGCTGGGGCTGCCAGATCATGTGGTGTCCACTGCTGCTAAGAAACAGGTCGGCAGGCTCTGGTGATGAGGTATTTGTAAGGAGCTCTGCTGTGTTCCTCACAATAGATCAAGGAGTCTTCCTTCAGGAAAGAAACACCTAACAACATATGCACTTAAATTGGCTGCTAAGTTCTGTTCACTATTTTCTTCTTTGCAGCATATGTGTGCATAGTGTCAACTACATGGTAACAGTCACGTGTGTGCATGGTGACATCTACATGGTAACAGTCACATGCGTGCATGGTGTCAACTACATGGTAACAGTCACATGTGTGCATGGTGACAAGTACATGGTAACGACTGTCACATGTGTGCATGGTGACAATTACATGGTAACAGTAGTGTCTTATCATTGAATATCATCGGGACAGATTAAAAGTGATGATGCTAGAATGCTGATCTGCATATATAATCATGTATGAGCCCTTATTGTTCCAGTAGCTTGACTTGCAGACTTCTGAGAAGCGGTTACAGGCGGTTACAGGTGGATCAGGAACGAATGTGTATAACCTTGTAATGTTTTATTTAATGTTCTGACACTTTCTGCTGATCTGCCACCTGCAATGTAGGTTGTTGATCTTATGATGAGCATGTCAGAAGGTGAAGAGGAGCTGGGATTGGAACCGCTTCATGGATTGAGCGCAATTATGGTAAGAGCAGGGAGGTAGCTGAATAGCTGAGACGGGGGCAGCAGTAGCGGAGCTGATGATGTGATGTTTGAGAAGGCTCTACTTGGGTTATTATGAGCTGCTAGAACTGCCGGTTTACGTGAAGTGCACCTGATGCTTCAAAGTTGTGACAGTTCAGGTGTTCTTTATGCCAACATGCATGATCATGTGTATGCGCAACATGGACATCTTTCCCTGGCAACATGTTGTGATAAATGTGTCTGCCATGTAAGCAGAAGTGTCCATGATGGTGATGAGACTTCTGTTAGCAACTTCTTTAACCCTTGAGCTGTCTCTGTTGCCATGCATTGAAACATGAATGCTACTGCTACCTCAACTGCTGCCGTTGCTCTCTAATTCAAATTGACAGTAATGGAATTCTATGAGTTTGTATATGGTGCTTATCACAGGGCTCTGTCGTCCTCCATCGTACAAGTGTTTTCTACGGCGAAAGCAGCATTGAAGGGTTGCCTCTTCTCCAACCACCTAGCTCCTATGTGTCATCAGGAGTACTGAGCGGTCGTGGCGGTGAAGTAGAGAGCTTACTACAAGGGTCAGGGCAGAGTGCAGTTAGTAAGAGGAGGCTGATGAAGCCGCGGGTCGGAGCGCAGAGGCTGCAAGTTGGGGAGGTGGTTGAAGTGCAGGTGAGATGTTAGGTGCAAACGCTCTGACCCTTCTTCAGTGTCCATGTGTTATCCCAGCAGTCTGATTGAATATGATTTGACATGGAGCTCAACCACTGATGCTCTCTACCTCCCTACTTCCGCGGCTTCCAGGTCAACCTCTTCTCAAACTGCCCCGAAACCATATATCTCAGAGATGTGAGCCTCGTGTTGGCATCTCTGGGCAAAGAGTTGCAGCAACATCCTCAAGTCCGAGGTGCTTACCTGACCTCTCCTGATGATTTGACGTTGGGAAGAGCAGGTGCTGAGAGCCAGGCTGCCCAGGATGCTCTATATAGAGCAGCTTACAGCAGCAGTAAGCAAGCCATCGCTTCGTCCTCTTTCTTTGCGGGATCCTCCACATCCTTTACTCAGTGGAACCCTTTGATTGCTACTGCTCCTCCAGCCCTCATAACAACCAGTACTGCTGCTGCTTTTGCCTCTGTGCACAACCCCTCCTCTGACGCCCCTCAGCAAGGAGGCCGGACCGCCTTGAATAATGGGAATGGCCAGCAAGCAGCGATGCACCTGGAGTCAATTTCTTCTACTCCTGCTGCTCCTGGGTTCAGATCTGGCACTGATGAGAATAACCTGGTGTACAACAGTAGTGCTTCCACTGCAGGCCCTGCTGCAGCAACATCCATTGCTCTAGGGACTCAAGGGTCACACCACAAGCACTCACGTTCAGCCACAGACCAATGGCCAACCTCTGCATCTCAGCAAGCGGAGTCCCCGTTGCAAGCTAGATCTCGTAAGTGACACTGCTGTCCATGTTGTCGGATACATGGCCTTGGGTTAAGTAGTGATCACTTTCTTTCAAATTTACATCCCATCAAGGGAGGGTTGCATTATTTACATCCCATCAAGGGAGGGTTGCATTGTTTATATCCCATCAAGGGAGGGTTGCATTATTTACATCTCATCAAGGGAGGGTTGCATTGTTTTCCTTGCACCATCTTGTTAAGCGTGCAATGACGTTTTATAGTTTGTGCTTCAATGCCAAGAATAAGTGGAAATGTGAGCTTGTGTTCCAGAATTTAGAATCTGTCAGATCTGGCAGTGCTCCAAAAATGGGAAGTTAAAACTTTGTCATGTTGGTCATTTGCAGGATTGTTTTCAATGCATGCCTCTCAGCAGTTGTCTGCAGGGGACAGAAGGCTTGGATCCCAGCAGCCACTACCCGCTCAAGCATACAGCATCCCCTCACAATCTCCTCCTGGAGCTGTGGACTTTGTTAAAGAGAGTACACATCATGATACAAGTGGAACAAATCATCATCTAATTTACAATGCCGCCGTAATATCTTCTGCTGCTCCTGCCTCGGATACCAAAGGCTCAACTGGCATCTGGAGAGAATCCACGCAGCCTCTCCATTGTTACGCTTTGATGATGGTGGAATGGCCTGTGAAGCAGCAGCTGCAGAGGGGGGCGTACTCTGGAGGTGGCGTAAGCTCGCAGCAGGTTGCCAGGAGCGGCAGTACAATGCAGCAGATTGCCAGGAGCGGCAGTACAATGCAGCAGATGCCTCATCACGGTATTCACGGAGGCTTCATGATGGCTGCTGGTCAGGGTGGTCCTTTATATGATGCAGCTGCTGTTGGTGTTTTTGATGAGGAGCTGACCTGGGCCTCCAGGATTGATTCCTCGCTGGCAGCAGGCAGTGGCCTCCTGGCCCTGTCAGCAGACGATGATGATGATGGTGACCTGCTAGGATGCAGGTAATGCCACTCTAGTCTTATGCTTTAGCTGAGTTTTTGCTAATCAGCTTTGTTCCGACGGAACCCACTAAACCCTAAACCCTAAACCCTAGAGTCAGGATTGCTTAAGATCATAAACTATGGGCTGCAACTCACATGCTTTGATGCTGTTTGTGTTGAATTGCAGATATGATCCTGATGATGGTTGTTATTGGCGATGCAGCGATACTGGTCCTCTGCAATATTTAGAGCTAAGGCCTGGTCTCAACAGGTAGTGGGATCCTTGATTGCAATTTGGCAGGATGGAGTGTGCATTACAATAAGCCTGATGCATGGAGAGTCAGTGCTCTCATACATCATGGTCTTATGTTAATAGAGAGTCAGTGCTCTCATACATCATGGTCTTGTGTTAATGGAGAGTCATTGCTCTCATACATCATGGTCTTGTGTTAATGATATGTTTGTGTGCTTCTCTCTGTATCTCAGCGTATTCTTTATAGAAGTCTTCAGCCAGTGTTGCATTCCTGATTACTTATATTGCTTCATATCCACCCTCACAGACTCACCTTTACAGTGGCACCTAGCATGACAGGCCTGTACTTTGGTAAGCATGTTACAGCCATGTGGGGAGGCTACCAGCTACACATTCCTCTACACTCTGACTCGGGTTTCTCACAACTCTCCCCACTCTACCAGCGAATGCATCCATTGTACTCTCAAGGATCACGCCACTGCTCTCAGGCTTGGGGGAAACAGTTGGCTCCAGTTGCTGCAGGATCCTCAACACTGGACACTGCAGCAGTGGCGCATCACGCCATGCCATCATCACTCACAGAGTCCTTGACTGCTGCACTGACCAGGGCTGGTAGCGCCTCGCAGCAGCAGGCTTCGCCAGGTCCCACAGCTGCAGCAGGTCGCTCTAGCCTACTGACAGGTTATCCAGCTACTGACCTCCATGATCCAGCCTTGTTGCTGGCAGCCTGGTGCACCCCAAGGCCAGTAGAGGTAGAGGCTGGGGATAAATGGTTGGCTGGGCCACAATCTGTCACACTTCAAGGCTCTCCACCTAGTGGGCAATCTTTGGGAGTGGTCAACGAAGGTGATAGTGATGCCTAATTAATGTCTTAATTTCTTGTAGATGGTACAGGAAGTTGTTAGTTAAGAGACACATAATAAAGTAGAAAGAAATACTGCATTAACTGCATTAACTGCATTAACTGCATTAACTACATTAACTCATTCACAAGCTGATTGAAATACCTTTCCTCATCATCTGAAGGTCATACTCATACTTGGTCCATAATGGATAATGCTTGGTCCATTTCTTTCAAGTGCATGGACAATGTGAAATTGCTTTATTAAATGCAGCATCCAACTTCCTTCATTACTAGTATCAAGCTTGGTGATTCTTGCTGCTGACATGTTGTTGCTGCTACATGCAGAGGGGTGCGTTTTAGGGAAGCTCATTCTGCTGGAAGTATTACCCCCCACTGAATCAACGTCTGTGTCCATCGCTCCTGTGGTTCCTGTGGTGATGATGCAAGTCTTAAGCCCTGCAGTGCCTGCACCTGGCGCCTGTTTGGTGCTGGGCGAAGAACAACAGTGGCTGGGTGTACTGATTGTACCTCCCCAGTTGCCACCAGGTGCAGCAGCAGATGGTGGTGGTGGTGTGGCATCTTCAGGCGAATCACCAAGAAAGAAGGGCACTAAGATGCTGCGGGGGCTGGCGCGCCCTACACTTCATTTGAGACCTGTTAGGGATGAGGACGGCAAGGTGAGCAATACTGATGAGACAGCTTTGGATTCCTGTACATAATCACCAATCAATATAATCAATGTGATTTGGTCTCAAGGAAGACTGTTATAAGTTTATCGTGTTCTGTTTTTGAGGCTCTCAAAAGCCGGGTACTCCTGCTTTGTTTTCCAATTCCAACAGTATGCTTTGAATGTTGTCTCGTGTCTCTGAACTCCTGTATTTTCACTTTGGTTACACAGGCAGCATGCATGGTACGCCTCGATGCATCTCCTCATGTTAGGGGTAGCTGCATACAGAATGGAGAGGACGCAGGTAAGACTGCACACATCTGACATCCTTTGTTAAGCCTACTAAATTTTGTTTTATCAAGGTATGATCTGAATGGCAAGGTAGGCATAACTTTACAGCGCTCCTTCCATCAAGAGCTATTGCTACTCATAAGTAACTATAATGTGACATCACATGTGAAGCACATAGAGTGAAAGCACATGACCCAACGAAGTATGAGTGTAGAAAGTTGGAACCCCATAAAAAACAAATGCCATGGAAGCCTTCATTTTGCGCTGCTGATCAGGTGGGGTCATGGCGGCTGTCACCACTGTACCACCACCACCATCTGGTGAGGTAGTTGAAGAGAAGATGATATCTGCCTTCCAACTCCCAGCTGAAAGAGCTGGTACCTCTGCACCTGACAGTGCTGTCATGGTTCACTGGGTTGCTCTAGATCCAGAGCCAAAAAGTATCCAGTTGAGACCAGGAGCATCAGCATCAGCGTACTCCCTGGACATCAGCTCTGCCTTGGAGGAGGATGTGATCGACAGGCCGATACTGGTTTGGCTGCCTGTCACTGTCGCAAATAAGACAGAACCCCGAACTGCGGGCTTACCACATGGTAGACAACAGAGTGTCCCAGATATTGTACATGTGCAAGTTGAAGGTGGCGTAGAGGATGCTCCGCACTCATTGGATACCTTCCGGCCCAAGTCATTGTTCCTGGGTGGTGCGTCTGCTGTCTCTTCAGCCTCCATGAGGCATTATGCTGCAGGATGTGTGAAGGAGGCTGGTATCCAACCCGCCTCAATGCACCTCCTGCCAGGCCGTAATGCGCTGGATAGGTCGGATGATCGTTGTCATTTAGAAGTTGGATTGGAGCACCTGGGGGAAGGAGGATGCTGGACGACCCACCTCACAACTCTGGAGGTTGGAGTAAGGCCAGCATTCGATATAAAAATCAATGTAAGTCAAGTCGCTGCCCAGTACCCATCGTGCAGGTCTACTAGATATTGGTGCAATCACTCATGTTATTGACTAAGTCAACTGCTTGATACTATGCAAAACATGCAGGTTGCCATTTATTGTCACCAGCTCAACATTTCACTGCTATTGCCATGCAGGCCCACATGCTACCTGATGGTCAGGCTGTGATCAGTGCCCAGGTCAGGTATCAAGGCTCCTGCCCCACCGCCAGGCTGCTACGAATAGAGCTGAAGCCCTCAACCTCTATTACAGTGTTGCAACAATGTGGATGCCCATTGCCTGGTGTGTCCATGCCGCAGCTTTCTGTTCCACTCCACAGCCCTCAGAGGGAAGATGAGGGAAGCTCCTCTAAGGAGAGGAGTGTTGATGATGCAGACGCACCAGAACGTAGTGTTGGTATGGGGTTGCAGTTTGGAGCGCTCCTTGGATTCGCCTGGTTTGTTCAGAAAAATGCACCAGGTGGGATCTGCTTGTCAAGGTCACAATGTTTTGATATATTTTGTTCCCAAGCACCGCTGAGCTTGAAAAATTCTGAGTCTACGTACCTCTTCACAACATATGATGACTCGTCGCTTGTGTTGGTGCTCTAGAGAACGCTTCCAATAACAGCTGTTGGAACAATAATTGAATGAGATCTAATGAATAGATCTCATTATTTTTGTGATAAGAAAGTAGGGAGTGATCCATAGTCTGTTGATTCAAACAGATGAGGCAGACCTGCTGCCTCAGTCAGAACATATATTTCCTGTTGTTATGAGACATCTCTACTTCCTGCTGCAGCTCTGGGCCCCTCTCCTTCCAAGGGAGCCCAGAGACCTTCATTTTTCAATTCACACCTCCAGAAAGCCCACAGCCTTATGGCCCCAGATGCCAGCAGTAGCAGCCTGCCGCTTGGCATCATCAGACCCTACTGCGAGATTCATATTGAGTACTCAAGTGGTGGTGGTGGTGGTGGTGGCGATAGTAATGATGCCAGCATTGATATCCCAGAGGCTCCATCACCCAGAGAAGGAGTAGTAATTGCTCCGCATTCCATTCATCCAGATATCCTAACTGATATCCAGAGAGTGGGGCTTCCTCTAGTGCTATCTAGTACTAGTCAATGTCGACAGTCACCACCTACTGCAACATCACCAGCAGCTGGAGGCACTGCAAGTACGGACTTTGTTCACACTAGTGTAAGCACTCCTGTGGTGAGAAGGATGCATAGTTATCAGCACCAGTTCAGTCTCAAGTTTCCTGTTCATAGAAGGGGAAGCAGGGGTGTCGTTGGGTCCATGTTGCAACCTTTAGGTAGGGCTGAGGATGATGGAGGTGCTGAGGTGTCCATTAGGATGTTAGGGCCTGTCCTTGGCACCACTGTGGGGCGACCCTTGACACTCGCATGGCAGCTGCAGCGGCTGCGGACCTCTGTCGTAAGAAGAGCTGCTGGATCATTGAACAGTGCGGCTTATGGCGGAGTTGCAGGGTTGAGCAGAGAAGATGAAGAGGTCATCCATTATAGGGTGGTGTTTCAAGGTTCAAGCAGCCTCAATGCCAATATCTATAATGAACAATACAGTTCAAGGAATCATGACATGTATCATGGCATGTACCAGAGTCTAGACTACACAGTATCTGTGGAGATCTTTCAGACCTCAGGTCGCGGTTACACCCATGGAGCGAGTACAAGCAGAGAGGGAGGGCCACTTCTTGCTTGCTCTGGAGGTGCGACAGATACTGGCAGCTGGAGATTTGTGCAAGGGAGTGGAGAGGGGGCGGTGAGTAGTGATAAAAGAGTGGGGCAAGTGATTATGGCATATGTGTACTAAGTGTACCTAGATGGGGCAGGTGATTATGGCATATGTGTACTAAGTGTACCTAGATGGGGCAAGTGATTATGGCATATGTGTACTAAGTGTACCTAGGCCTTTTGTCCCACATGTCTAAGCACACAGTTATTGCGATGAAAGCTGGAGCTGTACATTTTGCCTTGGGTTAAAGGTACACACGTCTTTTAAGATTTGACTTGCAGTGACTAATGGCGCATTTATGAAGTCTACAGAGGATAAGATTGCTCATGACTTGGCTGTTTTATCAATCATGCTCATAATTCGGTGCTGGCAGGTCCGCCTTGGCCTGAGAAGGGGCTCCGTAGCGGTCGTTCAGCAAGTAGTGGTGCCTTTGAAGGCAGGTTACCTTGTACCTCCCAGGCTTCATATAATGATCAGCAGCAGCTGTGGCTTGATCCCGGAGTGGAGGACTGATAAAAGTGATGCTGTTGATGGTAATGGTCTTCTGTTGGTCTCTGCTGCTAGCGGTTTAATGGGCAGTTAGGGCCACTGCCATCATCAACTGTTGACGGCAGAAGGATTCTTTTTGTATTGTTTTGTTCACTAGGCTGTGAGGTGTATGGGGTGATCCATGAATTCGGATTTGACAGTTTGTCTTTTTCAAAATAATAACAGTTGAGAGGATATCTAGAGCTTTAGTTCTGGTGGATCTACCCGGATGACTACGAAGAGTATTTTTTAAACCTATGAATGTATGTCATCCATCAGTCATGATTGACTAACAGTGAAATGAAAGGGAGGGAATGCGGTGAATAGCATTTTTGACAAGAATTAGTATCAATTAAGAATGGATCACCATCAAAATGACACGGTCTTGGTACTCTCATCAGCATTTAAAACCCAGACCCAAGAAAATTACCCATTACAATCTTTGACATTACTAGCAACATACAGTGCAAACACATATTCTTTACATTTCCAGATGTGTGAAATGCATTCAATCTCAACATATGCTCTTACCCAATGCAATTGTCCTTAAAACACACAATCATACTCTTTGTTGGCGAACGCCGCATAGCCTTTAGAAAGAAACAAAAATTCTTTCTTCATTGCAGAAAGAAAAATTCCTCAGCAGTCATCAGCTTAACAAGCTGCGATACAGGTAGGTCTTCATGTTTACACCTACTAGCTGTTAGCTACTAGCTATCTTCAATAACAACAAGCAGGACAGCACCAACGTCTCTCAGTTGTGCTACTTTGACGGGGATGGCCACCACCTTTCCATCTACTGGACACACCAACGGCACCTCCATTTTCATGGCCTCCAAAACCATCAGGGTCTGGCCAGCCGTCACTGTATCCCCTACACTGACTTTGATATCCAGAATGCTGGCAGTGAAAGGCGCATGCACCTGGTAGAATAATGCAGGAGACATACAGATCGTCACTCAGTTTGTACAGAGCCCTGGTTGTAAGATTCGCGGATCAGCCGAATGACCAAAGCACAAGAGATATCATTGAAGGCGCCGTCTCCAAACATGCACTTGAAGATAACAAAAAAACTATAATATGCACTGATGATGAGACATTTCCACTGATACGTTCAGGCTGCAACGGAAATAATGGATATTCTAATGACAGTGGACTTGATAATTAGCTCCATTTGCAGCTTTAAATGTATCTAAAAGCAAATAATCATTGACCAGCAGCTCACCTTGACCGCTCCAGGAACAAAATCATCATAATCAGCATCCTCTTTTAAACCAACAGCTACGGCTGTGGCTCCGGTACCAAGTGAACCATTCTGTCCTAAATACTGAGATTCAGCAGCAGCACGAGCTGCTGCTTCCTCTAGCCGCTGGAGGGACTCCGCCTCCAACCTTAGCTGATGGCTCATGGCAGGAAGCTGCTTTACCTGATTACAGGCAGTACACATGCCAAAAAGGTATTAAAATAAGCAACACAATCTATTTTCTGTATAGCATGGTCTTAGGTCTTGGAATTGATAAGAGTTGAGAGGACTGCCCATACAATCATAGCCAGTCCACACCATCATAGCCAGTGCTGATCTAATCACTCAAGCACAAAATCTCCACAGACAAAAGATGCAAGGCCTGCGTGTCCAGCGCAGCCTTGTTACCTTGAAAGCATTGACTTCTTCATCCAAGCCTGATACAGCCTTCTGGTAATCCTCCAAGCTGAAAGAGGTATCCTCAATCTTGATTTCAAGTCGACCACCGGAGAACTTGGCACGCATATCCTCTAGCTCATCCTCACTGACCTCGTAGAAGCGGACCTTGAGTACATGGACAGAAGGATGATCTAGTAGAGGACATGGACTTAAGGATGATCAAGAGGACATGGACAGAAGGATGATCTAGTAGAGGACATGGACAGAAGATGAATTATCTAGAGGACATGGAAAGAAGGATGATCTAGAGGACATGGAAAGAAGAATGATCAGAAACTATATGATATAACAGTATCAGTGTTGACAGATCGACATAATTGACAGGTGCATTGGTCCATTGGATCTTATAATACCTATCAGCCATCATGATAAGCTGTAAGGTAGGCTGATATAGCAAGGTCAGATTTTAGACAGTGGCTAACCAATGTGAATTAGTATGATTATTGAGTGCAGTAATAATAAGAGATGAACTTTATGATGTCTCCCATATCTTCGAACTGCATAAAAAAGTTATCAGATCTGCAGCAATTCTCTGTGCTGAAGACACCAAGCTCCGAGACAGCAATCAATAACACGTACAACATGTCACTTGGATAGCCGGATTCCTAGTACATCAATCTGCTGAACTCAGCTGCCCTCCTCTTGACCACTCGAGTGGAGCTCCCTCACCTGGTCAAAGAAGTCCAGCATCCAGGGTTTTGAGGCATTGAAAGGGCCGCTCCTCCCAAAAGTATTCCATATGGGCAGTGTCCTTCCAATTAGCTGATATCCCCCTAGCAGTACATTATAGATTGACACAGTAAAAGAGTACCAACTCAGCAAAGGCGGGCAATGTACACATTTCTGCTACTCCTTGGAGATTCGATCAGTTATATGCACGAACATTCGTACATTTGGTTCTAGATTGGGGGTGAATCACTTGGGCCTCACTTGGCGATACATGTTTGAAATGGTGTGGCATGAGCATGCCATGATTCATCACCTGGTGAGTCCATTGGGTAGATACACATGTAAGTGCCTCCAATCCCCACCGTGCCCTCAGCAGTGAAGGTGCGAGCAGGGTTGTACTTGGCAGTGACAAGGCGGTGTCGGGGATCCATGGGGACAGCACAGGGTGCTCCAAGGTACACATCTCCCAGGCCCAGGACCAGATAAGAGGCATCAAACACAATCTTTTTAACCTATGATTGCAATATCAACAACCGACTCCATGATTACAATATCAGAAGCCAACTATTTGGTGATTCAGCTGATGGAGGTAAAGCTCATCCATCTTAGGCTTTCTTCAGATATTAGACTTCTGAAGCAAGGAGGAATCTGCCATTCATTGATCTCCTAGACATCTATACCAACAACCACAAAAAAAACATTTTTCACTCAAAATGCAATGTCTATATATTAGTGAGCTCTTACCTCATCCCTGCTGCTCAACCCATTGTTTGCAGCAATGTAGTCAATATTGGAAGGAAGATAAGGAGCATCAGACCGGATGCTTCTCATGTACCTGCAGCAAAAACATAAGGTTTTGCTAGCATGAACACTCCACAGCACCTTGCTTCTGGAACTAGGTCACACCATTCAGAAACAAGTGAAGGGACAGCACCATATTTAATTTGGTGGCACAGAAGATGCCTCTACGGAGACAACCATGGGCTGATGTTCCACAGCTTTTCTTTGCCAAAGATTTGGTGTAGTGCTTGTACTTCCTTGTGTTAAGAACACTTGCCTTCCTCCACATATCACGCATCAATTTTTCTTTGTACCCCTTCATATCATTTCTCTAGCTAATAAGAATCATGGCTTATGATGCAGTCAGCATCCTTTCAGGGTTTCCTTGTTGTAGTTTCTCAAACTAATAAGAATCATGGCTTATGATGCAGTCAGCATCCTTTCAGGGTTTCCTTGTTGTAGTTTCTCAAACTAATAAGAATCATGGCTTATGATGCAGTCAGCATCCTTTCAGGGTTTCCTTGTTGTAGTTTCTCAAACTAATAAGAATCATGGCTTATGATGCAGTCAGCATCCTTTCAGGGTTTCCTTGTTGTAGTTTCTCAAACTAATAAGAATCATGGCTTTTGATGCAGTCAGCATCCTTTCAGGGTTTCCCTTGTTGTAGTTTCTCATGTTCGAATTATACTACCTTCCAGCATCTCACTTTTATGCCACACGTCTGCTCTATCAGTACCTGTCCACTGCATCGCGTGACCAGCGCTCATCAAAGGCAAGAGGCAGCCTGACAATGCGCGAAGGCAGCTTCATGTTCCTCACATCCTCAAGCTCCACCTCCAAGCCTTCCAAAGCCTGTTGAAGCAAGATGATGCGGTGCCTCACAACATGGCAGACTGTTATCAAGAGCAGTCAGCATACTGGTCATATACTTTGAGAGATGATGATACCAGCGTCACTTGCAGCTAAGAGTAAATGCACACAAATACATAATTGTGCCCATCACAGAGAATGCCTGCCGCTGTGCCTTAGAGCAGATTCTTGCAGAGCTTATACATCCAATATCCATCATCTGAGCTCAACTGACCAATAGTAAGGACTTGGTTGGAATCTTTCGTACGTCATACTCTATCATCAAAGAGCGAACACCTGGAGACGTCTCTAGGACACCCGGCATTGCCTACATCAAGAACAACAGCAGTGAGGCCAGCTCAAGTATTAGTTGAGACTATGTCACTACACTTGGCCGGCAGTACTTGCACATATTCCCAGTAGCTGCTAAGTATTGGTTGAGACTATGTCACTACACTTGGCCGGCAGTACTTGCACATAGCTGTGCTAGCTTCCCAGTAGCTGCTAAGTATGCTCATTCTCTATCAGTACTAGGAGAAAAACATGTCAAATCAGGAATCATGCTTGACCTGAGAGGATTTAGCATCAGGTTCAGCTGTCTCATCCCAAAGATTAGGTTCACTGTTCATACTGTCCATACTAATCATAATGTTCACACTGTTCATACTTCAAGACTTGGTGGGGCAGAGGATAGTCATGCATTATGTTGCATAGCATCTGTACACTGCTAATCACTGCTCAGTAGCATTGGGTCCTGATACTGCTGTTCATCATCTTTTTCCCTATCAACACATTCTGAGGCAAAACAGGCACTTCACAGCACTGAAACAGCTTACCGTATCTTTGATTTTACGCTGCAGGCAATGAACCCTAACACGCAGGCTCAGGTCCAGCTCCATCGGTCCATACTCAACTTGAATGTATCTGTCACCTGCCAGCCTGTAGTGAACAGAAACCGCAGAGTAGCTAATGCCTGTAAGACCTCTTAACAGCTCTGAAATCAAATTACTTTTCAGATTTATGATAAAGACAAAGTAGCGGCCACTTAAGTTCCAGGGCTGCTAGCGTCATAACTAACATAGAACCTGTCTATAATATCTGATTCCAGCAATCAGAGTGAAATCCTTGATGTAGGTTTTGTTACCTGTATTCTACTGATGGCCTGTCCTCTGAGGAGGGTGTGCGCTTGAGCACTGACAGTGTCCCAGGCATCTCAGGGACTGTCATGCCGGCACTCTTGGTGCTGAGAGCGGCCGCTGCAGAAGAAGCAGTGCCTCGCACAGCCTCACACACGCTTGCGATCTGATCATCCAAGGTGCAACATAACGAATCAACTAGGAGGCAACATATCTGACTTGAGAAGTTTACTAGGAGGCAACATATCTGACTTGAGAAGTCAACTGAAGACGGGTCATGTTTCAAAGTAGAATGGCTATAACAGCAGCAGTAAGAGCATTTTTCTTGTGAAAGCTGGGATTATCCCTCTTCACAAATTGCACGATAGTTAGTTAGTTAGTTAGATAGCTAGTCCGCCATTCAATCACCAGCTCAATGGCTGAACATGAACACTGAAAGGCATGCTGATCTTTTATTTGCACACTTACAAGTATTTGTCCATACTACTAGCTTGTCCACACTTACTAGGTTATCCATGTAAACTCTCTTTGTGTATGCCTCTTTCAGACTCAGCTTTACAAACTTGACTTCATCGTCAGGCCTAACCTGCACATGTTCAAGAAAGATACACACTACATTTTATCACCCAGCCAAGTGTGAGAGAGCAGATGGAAAAAGGCAACTCCAAACATGAGATGGTCACACCTGTCCCAGTTTCCACAGCTCCGAAGAAACAATTGTGGCGGCACACACAAAGCCTCCAAGGCTGGGTCCATCCTGGGTCAGCACTACTGGGTGGTCTCCAGTGAAGTTTATGGCACCTGTGTGATAGAAGATAAGAAGTAATGCAGGATGCCTAGCCAAGCATACAATGGTCTGATAGTTAAGAGATACAATCAATCCTGTGTCTGAGCAGGAAGAGTTTAGATCAGCTCATTACAAGACAACCTCTGGAAACAAGAAGACAAGGATTAGCTATTTCTGCCTTGCAATGAAGCCTTCAATACGATTATTGGGAACGGTTACTCCAAAACTTTTCACCTACTACCTCTGATGGCATGCCAGTGAAATACAGCTGCTACCCTCCTGCAGCAGAGACGGCCTTACCAATAGCATAAATGTGATCATGCACATTGCTTGGGTGACTTCCGCCCTCTCCACCATCCACGCGAGTCCACTGAGGTAGCTGCTTTCCAACAAGCCTCACTCCAAGCCTGAAAGGCATCAAGCAGTACTGTGCACCTCAACAAACTGTTGTATGAGCAGTAGTTTGCACCTTAACAAACTGTTGTACAATCAGTACTGCACATGCAAGACTTCAGCACTTCACCCTATCGTATCTCTTGCAGCACATACAGCAAGGAAATAAAGTGGCTAGATAATCAGGTCAGATAACAAGATTGCAAAGCTACTACATGCGGACAACAAGATAGCAAAGCTGCTACCTGCGGACAACAAAATAGCAAAGCTGCTACCTGCGGAAATAAGCGACTAAAGAATCCTGGGCTCCCTAGGCTCACCTGTTGCTGTTGTGATGGACTTTGAAGTGCTGTTTGTAGAATACTTGCTCGATGTAGTCTGTGGTGAAGAAGTCCGGGTCTGCATGAGGTCCTGGCAGTACGCCCACCTCCCAGCACACAGGCTCTGCAGCAGCAGCTGAAGCGCCTGCCGCAGCATTGCTGAGTACCCCTGGAGGTTGGAGAAGCTGAGAAGCTGCTGAAGAAGCAATGGACTCAGGAGAGACACTCCCAGTAGCAGCTTGAAGGGGTTGTAGGAGCTCTGAGGCAGTGGCCATCAAGTCTATGGGCACCAAATCCTTTACTGTAGTATTGCAGTTGCTTAGCTCTGGCTGGTGGGCTGTTGCTATTGGGAGGGAGTCGCCTGCCTTCAGATACCTTGAGTCATGGCGGGGAGGAAAGCAGAGACATAACCTCATCAAGACACACGGACCTTCATCAATGCTAGCTACCCATGTTCAAGAGACAGGGTATTTTAGGGATTGCACTCAGAAGAGTGTCTTTATGTTACCATCTTCTGTAATGTTTCAGCTTAAGAACAGTCTGTAATGTTGAAGCTACAGAACAACCGGAAAATACAACTTATGACTATGATCATGCAGCCTTCAATCAACAACAATTTTGAACTATCATGGCATGCAAGCCATGAATGAATTGACTCAAACATTCATCAGAATCATGAACAGCACGAGATATAGATGCACATCATGATATGATTTAGATAAATACTGGACGGTGTCTCCGAGGTGTACCTGCCCTGATATCCACCGAATTGGCCACTTGGGAATGTGGACCTTGATCCAAGATATAAAGGGGCATCAATGCCACCACTGACTGCCAGGTAGCCTCTCACACCACAGCCCTGGCCTGCCTGCCCTATCTTCAACACCTGACCTGCCTCCACCTGCACATAACCATAGCAGCATTCAGGATACTTGTGCAAAGATAGTCAGGTTTTTTCATGAGCTATCATATTGTGAGCTAATTAAGTTGTTGTATCAGCAATAAGAGATACTATGTCAGAATTACTCAAGAGGACGAGCTTGTATGATAATATAGATAATATGACGCCTTGCACCTATATTTCAAAGGTAACGCCTAATTACAGCACTGTCATTATGTCAATACTTTGGGACAAAGTATCAGCTACATCACAGCTACCCCATGTAGCTTCTTGCTTCCTTTCAAGGTTGTTGATTAAGAGTTTAATTCTACTTTAAACGTCCTGCGTTGAATGGCTTAAAACCTTCCCGGGTTGGCTATACCTTAAAGCTGCTGGACCATTTCACAGGCTTCTTGTCCAATGTGGTATTCAGGAAAGGAGCGCCAGCTAGGGCCACCAGTGCTGAAGTGTGGAACTTCAGTGTGGGGCCCTGGAGGCTGAACTCAAGACCTAATGCATGGAGTAGGCGTCGGATGATGTCAACTGGGAAGACTATAATTTTCAACTGTCAATTTGACACATATATATGTTACATTTTTGACATTGCCATTGACTCCATTGCATTGGCATGGAGCTCTGCCTTATTAGGCTGTCTTGAATGGACAAACTGTGTTACATGTGTTAATCATGCAGACCATGCTGGTCTGCTTCATACATCACCTGCTGCCTTCTCATCATTCCCAACCATTGCATTAGCCAGGCGATGTCCAAGGGCATCCATTGGGCCACTAGGGGGGACTCCAACATGCCACAAACCTACTCTACCTGGCCAGTCTTGAACGCTGCACTGGAGACCTGTGACACCACATTCAACAACAATAATCTTGGACGCTGCACTGGAGACCTGTGACACCACATTCAACAACAATAGGGCAGTGTTGAGACTACTCGGTTAGATGCAAAGAGGTGGTTCAGCGTTGGCGGTACTGATTTGCCAGAGTACTCGCGACACTATGATCTAACACGCTGGCTGTACAAAGAAGGAATCGGAGTGCAACACTAGCAACACCAAAACATTGAATTTTTCACTCCTCCGCATTCTTAAGCGACATGAACATAAGATATGACCTTGAGTCTGAGGAGCAGTCAATGTGCTGAAAGCATCCAACTCCTGGAAATCCTCCACTATCATTGCACATGATGTTTGATGCAGCATGTCTGCATTATCATAATGAGGAGACCCACCAGGCGTAATCACTTCCATGACATGAGGCATGAAATTGAAAGTCTCTAGGAATCTGGTGCTGGTGCGACCCTCTTGGAACTTGGGGTCTGCCACTAAAGCCTTCATCAAGAGAAGCCATAACTAAGCAGTAGGACTAGGAATGCAATCACTTCAGGTTGCACCCTGCAGGTCTAAACCAGAAAATCAGAGTTCTTCCAATGACGGTGTTGACCATGCATATCTATGACGGGGTAAGTACTGCATAGGGCAGCATAAGAAACTCTAAGGCCTGCCCACCCTCAAGAACTCCAGGTTATTGGGGGCACCCTGAATACTAGTTTGCTTCAGCGCCTGTGTCATCTTCTGGATGGCTTCCTTTCTGGTAGGAGCATACACCATCAGCTTGGCCAGAAGTGAGTCGTAGTGGGGACTGACCTGTCCACACATGAAATTATCAATGTAAACAGTCCTTCAGAAATAAGAGTTGAGTTATCAAGGACATAAGCCAAGGAGCTCAAAAAAGCTGGAGAATCAAATGTTGCATGTATAAATACATGTATTCATACATGCTCATGTATCTGGTGAGAGTCTTGGTGATGCAATGGGCTTAATACACTGAGTAACACGATATACAATTTCTGTTGAAAAAAAATATAAATCATCATAATTGTTGAAGGAGGAAACAAATCCAGGTCGCAGTACAACAGCAGGCAGCAACGTTGCGTCTCACCACTGTCCCAGTTTCTATCCAAGTGTCAACTCGCACACCATCGCTGTTGGGAGGGAACGCTACATGACCCAGCTGCCCGGGGCAAGGCCTGAAATTATGAGCTGGGTCCTCTCCATTTATTCGAACCTGGGCCGCAACATGACACATTTTTGTCATCAGACATGCGGCCATTGCTAGGACATTTCCTTCATCCAAGGCAAGCAGAGTATTCCTGGATGACATTATGTCACTTGTACCAAAGAATGACCATCAATACATCATGGACCAGGTCCTGCTGACACACCTCCATACCTCCATACCTTCACACTTGAACACATCATACCTCTATGGCCCAGCCAGATTTGTTAGCACTCGCAAGTTCTTGAAGTAAATCTGAAGGCCTCCATCCATTGCCTTGCAGCTGGGGCAGCTGCAGCACCAGCTGTGCATGCACAATGTCAATGTCTCCATGCACCATCTCTGTAATCCCATGCTCCACCTGTAATAAGGAGATATAACAAGCAATACTACCTTGTCAAGTACAAAGCAATCTCTTGTAACTGAAAGAGGTGTGTGCATATAGATCTCTCCAGAGCAGGCGAAATAAAGTGTTCTGTAAGGGATGCTGACACACCTGCAATCTGGTGTTGACTTCTAAAAAAAAGAACTCTCTCGTCATCTTGTCAACCAAGAACTCCACCGTTCCAGCAGATCTGCATAACAATTGGATCTAGTCAGGAGTTAGGCAGAATCTCTAAATTTGCGGCTTGAAAGACCCTGGATCTCATTTCCGGATGAGATATCTTATAAATATCTCATCCGGAAATAGATAGTCCCTTAAATCTTCATAGACAACTTCTTTAAACTAAATGAGCTGCAAAGCAGAAAGAATGACTGGCTGAGTAAGCTGTCAAGTCATATTTCATTGGACCTGTAGTTTGAAAGCTTCCCCAAAGCCACAGCTGCAGATGTAAGCTTGTCCCGCAACTCTTCATCCAGAAGAGGAGCAGGTGACTCCTCAAGGACCTGCATGGCATTAGATATCACAGACCAACAGTGTTGTGAATCAGCACAGCCATTCCACATCACACTGAAGTCATAATAGTCATAACATACGACAGATCAGCAGCATTATGCCCCTTCTTCCGCAGATCTTAATTTCAACAAAAACATGTGTTTGATTCATCATCCTTGATTTCACTTCTTAAATGAAAGCCTCAGAGGCTGTAGTCATCAACACCTTTTGATGGCGCCTCTGAATAGAGCACTCTCTCTCCCCCAAGTGAATGCATCCTCCCTCTCCATCACCAAAGATTTGAACCTCCACATGATGGGCCTGCTCTATGTACTTCTCAACAAACACCTACACGTATGAGACACAGCTGTTTGAGACTTCGGTAACCTAGGCTATAGCAATCAAGAATTAGGAGGTATGCATCCTTGAAAAAAAAGCATTAAGAGGCATCCCTGCCACGAATTTGGTCATTCAGGCATAACAAGCACTACATCATTCCAGTACAAGCAGCTCTCACCCCGCTGTTTCCAAAGAAAGCCTGGCCTTGATGTTGGGAGGTCTCAAAGTTCCTGAGTACATCCTCTGAGTTCCTAACAGTGAGACATAGAGCATCATCCATGAGTTTGACGCAGCTGATGAGGTGGACAACTAATTATAGCGCTAGACATAGCAGTCGACAAAGGTTGATCAGCACTGTAACAAGACCTGCCTGCATTCAACTGATGATCTATCACAGGATTCATGACTTGATACAGGACTCATGACTTGATACAGTAGATACAGGACTCATGACCAAGCAATACCTGCATATGAAGATACCCATACCACCTCCACCTCCAATACCTGCATATGAAGATACCCATGCCACCTCCACCTCCTGTAGCCTTCAGCAAAACAGGGTACCCTACACGGTCAGCCGCAGCCACTGCCTCAACCGCATCCTGCAGCACACTGCTGCCACTAGCCACAGGCACCTGATGACAGGTGCCATTGAGAAAGAGGCACCTTGAAACACTAAAGAGAAGCTGCAGCTGGTAAGAAGGTAGTGCTACTGCAGGAAGCTAGCTCTAGTATCGACATTGTCCATGACTGATCTTGACATGGTCCCTCCAGATTCGGAGGATAGAATCACAGCCCTCAAAGCCAACATTCAAAGACAAGCGTGAACATATACATGTGTGAACATATCACGTATGAATGTTTATGTTAACAACTGCATTCAGAGCATTGCATTCATGCATTGTGTTTGCACATGCATGCATGGCAAAGCGTTACAACAGCGGCGCACCCCTGCATGACTAGCCATGGCTCTGGCTACGTGTTTCAGTGAGAAGTCCCGAATTGTTTTGCAGGTTGGTCCCAGCCATATGATTCCAGCAGCATTCACAGCATCGCAGAAAGCTTCATTTTCGGAGAGGAAGCCATACCCAGGATGCAGAGCAGTGCAATTATGCTCTAGGGCAACCTGCTTGTGATAGGCACAGAGAGAGCTGAAGCTGATCAAATAAAGTTACCGAAAAAGCGAATCATTCGAATGAACGATGCAATAACATGCACAGATTTGAGGGTCCTCGTAGTGTTCTTTGGGAGAACTTGAAATGTTGTCTTCATAGCTTGTATATGGGTGAGAAATTAGGCATTAACCATGCATGGCCAGCGAATGACATACCTTGAGGATCGCATCGGCGTCAGTGTAACTGCGTGGATCATCACCGAGGAATACACTGAAGGTCGCATTTCTTGCATGCGGTGACAAGGAGTCGACGCTACAAAGACAATGAGACGGGGACATATGACAAATTACATTTCAGTTCATTTTTAAGAATGGACAGCAGGCCACTTATGCACTGATAGCAGATATGCCATTTCATGTAATCGATAGGTTGAACTCTTTTATGCGAATCAAGTCGTGGTGATAAAGATTGAAGTTTGAGGCAACTAGACCTGTTTACAATCAGCTACTGTTAAAACAATCATATAAATCGCATAATGCAGTCATTCTTTCTTTCAAAAGCCTACAATATCGTCTTGTCGAGTTGAAATTGAAAATGCAAATTGAGACCTACCTGTGTTAGTAATAATGTTACCTTGTGAAAACGGAAACAGTTCTGATGCCCTTTTTAGTGCATGTCCGTATGATTCTGTTAGCAACTTCTCCTCTATTTGCCACAAGGACTAACATTGTGCTGGATCTGATGATTGGGGCTAGCACTTATTACTGATCTGCTTTTAAATAAAGCCACTGGTAAGATTTAAGTATCAGGCCCCTGTATCAGCAAGTACCGACTTAAAAATGACCTGGAAATCGGGAGGTTGAATTTCACGTGTTTTAGGTCTGACCTGAAAGGTCTCGTGGTAGGTTCATGCTTATCTTCGTAGTGGTTTTCCAACCACTCTGTCCGAAACCGTGAGATCATATATGAAGTAACATTTGAACCATTCACTGTATTTTAGATCGACTGGAAAAATGTCTACAGGTTGTAACTACGTAAATGCATTTGGTCTTACTCAGTATGATGGCCAATGCTCCTTCTTCGGAGGCTCCACTGCACTTCCCCAAGGCCTAGGCTGGTTCATCGTTGCTGGATTGGGTGGCATATTTGCATTAATTACATCTTTCCTCGTCTGGCTTGACAACAGGTGACCTGATGAGCAGCATGCATAATCATTGTTTGTCTCTCACGTGAATCATTTTCTGGGCACATGTTGTTTTTATTTGTGCAAATTGAGTCATAAAAACGATCACGGGTGCCCTTACCTCACGGGAGAGGCCATGTGATCCCCGGCGAAAGGTCGCTTTGTTGTCCCGTCTCTCACCAGCACGTGATCAATGTGACAGAAATGTTGACGTGAATCCAATTGTAGGCACTCACTTCTGTATCGGCTGACATTTGTCTTTGAAAGGATGTCATGATGATCTCCGCTTCAAATTTTTTTTGCTTTGCAATTGCAGGAGACATGCGTACTCTGAGTCGGCTGCTGCCGAGGTGAGATTAGCGAGATCCTGTTGCTGAATGGATGTTGTGGCAGCTACTGATGCACATTATTTTATTTCCTGCCTGTTATTGCCGTTGTTGTTGATTTCGTGACTGTTTGGTAAATTAGAATCTGCTAATGCTAGAAAAAATGAATGCATTGACATCATTTTCGCCGCTAGTAAGGGGGCATCATTTCATGCCACTTTATTATGCATCATGATGTAGCTACAAACAATCTTATTGATCACTGATTTCAATACTGTCTGTGTTCAAAATATTGTCTCTGAACGTCGTCAGAACTTTGCCAATGCTGGGCGCTCAATCAAAGTCGGCCTCACAGCTTGCGACATCATTTCTGTAAGTGTCTTGTCACCTTGCAGTAATACTACATGATTGCTGATGTATCTACGACATTACCAGCCGATGACGAAATTCATGCACATGCAAATTTTACTAATGAATAAGACATTTCTTTACTATCTGCGTGGACGTATTCACAACGACGTTGTGATTTGTTGGCGACGTTGACTGCTCGTTAACGAGTTAACTGAGGCGATGAACGCATGTTGATGATCCACTGCAGTTTTAGATAATAGAAAAAAATAATTACACAGCAAGCGGCTGTCCCACCGTCCATGAATCATTATGACTGTTGTTTTCCGTCCGCTATTAAACTGCTGATGCTTGTCGTGCCTGCTCCTTGTTCTGTGTTTGTAGAAGGTGAGACCTCTCTGCTGAAGGATTACTACTGCTGCTGCAGCAGATCAGAGGCCGCTATTCTGCAGATTATTGCAAGTTTTGAGAGCTTTCAGATTGGAGTTATCTTCAACCTACTCAACGACATTTGTTTATATAATAATATTAATCATCATGACTACTGCTGTTATGTACTGATGTCATAATGTCATTCATCGGTAATGTCAAGATATATTCGTTAATTACAGATGTACATCTGTTGTACTGAGGAGATGTTGTTGTGCAAAGGTATAGAGAGATTTGACTGTTGTCTAGTTATTTGGTACTGCTGTCAGAGAAGAAGTACAACTAGTACAACAACATCCTCAACATATCGGATATCTAACTCCTTATGTTTTTCCTGCTGAATCATTATCCTTAGTGGACTTGGGCTGCCACTTTGCTACAGAGCTCCAACGTTGCCTTTGAATACGGAGTATCTGGTAAGTGTCCTGTCAACATAATCTTCTTTATTGAGGTGAACACCTCGATGGGTTATTGTGCAATCGCCTCAGTCTTCAAAAATACTTTGGTGCAGCTGTGGATCCTAAGTATCCTCATTATGTCAACTGACATCTGTAACTACTGTAACCAACTAAACCAACTTATTGTAGGACCTCTGTGGTATGGTGGTGGTGCCTGTGTTCAAGTCATCCTCTTCGCTATTCTGGCTGGTGAGCACAGCTAGCGCAGCTAACATGTATAATCAGCCACAATTAAGGTTCTGGACCCACATTGAGTGTCTGTTAACTATTTCTCATCAGGCTGGAGACTCCTGTTCATTCTTGATGTTCATTCTTGATGAGTTTATTTGGCGTAATTGTTTTCATGTGTGAATAGTGTGAATGTCATGTATGCAAGGTGTGTTTACTGCTTCTCAAATTTGAGGCCAATCGCCCTGCTGTTATGGTTTTTAAGTAAAAGAATTAACGCTGTTTGTATTTTCTTCATCATGATATCATCAGTTGAGATCAAGCGCAAGTGCCCTCAAATCCACACCGTGCTGGAGGTCATCATGATGCGTTGGTAAGTGATCATGTCCTAGAGGGAAAAGTATGTATCCGAAAAGGGATCTGATGCCCTGCTTGTTATCTGACAAGGGATCTGATGCCCTTCTTTTACTTAGCAAAATATATTGCAAGCTTCTGTCTCTCATCGAACGCTACTGTCATTACCTGGATTATTAGAATACTTCTCTCCTGCTTAGGAAACAGTATGCATGTACAGATCATGTTTACCCTCATGATTTTCCATTTTCAGGGGACCAACTGCTCACAAGGTCTTCCTCTTCTTTTGCCTGTTGACCAACGTGATAGTTACCTCCATGCTCATCCTGGGCGGTGCCTCCGTCATTTCCGCTCTCTCCGGCGTCAACATCTATGCAGCTGCCTTCCTGATCCCTGTGGGTGTCATGTTCTACACGGCGCATGGAGGTTTAAAGGCAACCTTCATGGCATCTTGGGTCCATGTAACCATCATCTACATTGCCCTCATCGTCTACACTTTCTCCATCTATGCTGTTAATGGTGACCTGGGCAGCCCTGGGAAGGTGTGGGACAATCTGACTGTCATGGCGGGCAAGGTCCCTGTGGATGGTAACAGAGACGGCAGTTATGTGACCATGCTGTCACAGCAGGGACTCATCTTTGGGGTGATCAACATCATTGGAAACTTTGGGACTGTCTGGGTGGATCAGGTAACTGAATGGTTCATTATACTATTTGCAGCAGCTTGATGAAATTGTACTGATTAGCAGTTGGACAGCAGAAATCCAGAGCAATTGTAAGATATTACGTCAGGGTTGATCTTGATTTTGGAACTCACTAGATGTATAGGTGTTTCCTGGGGATGTCAGTATGATGTGTTAACCTTTCTTGTCTTCTGATTGCTTGAAGGCTTACTGGCAAGGTGCCATTGCAGCACAGCCGTCCGCTACATTCAAAGGCTACGTACTAGGAGGCTTATGCTGGTTTTCAATCCCCTTCACAATGGCCACTTCCATGGGTAAGTGCATGCAGGAACTGTCTGTCCTAGGCTGGAGGGTCTTGTGGACTTCATGTACTTCATGCTTTTCTCTTAATCATGGCCTGTAAGTCCAGGGGTAAGTGACGCAGTACCCATACAAGATCGTATTTCATATTGGTGTAATGGTTTGTAAGATGTTCAAGTCTTTACTTGCAGCCTCTCAGTTCCCCATCCTCAACTACCTAGTTACAGCCTCTCAGTTCCCTGTCCTCAACTACCTAGTTGCAGCCTCTAAGTCCCTGTCCTCAACTACCTAGTTGCAGCCTCTCAGTCCCTGTCCTCAACTACCTAGTTGCAGCCTCTCAGTCCCTGTCCTCAACTACCTAGTTACAGCCTCTCAGTCCCTGTCCTCAACTACCTAGTTACAGCCTCTCAGTTCCCCGTCCTCAACCTGCCTTGTTGAGGGAGGAGGCCTCAACGCAACATTGAAAACTGAGGGAATAGAAATTTTTCCTGATGGTTATGACTACTAAGATAGGCACGTGCACATCACTCACATCACCTCTGATGATCATGGCGACACAGGTCTGGCTGCTCGTGCCCTAGACCTTCCCATTACATCCAGCGAGGCCAACCAAGGACTGGTGCCGCCTGCTATCGCTGTGTTCCTTCTGGGTCAAGGTGGTGCGTTCCTCATGGTGCTGCAGCTGTTCATGGCCGTGACCGCTTCAGGCTCTGCAGAGCAGATTGCTGTCTCCTCCCTCATTGCATACGATGTGTACAAGACCTACATCAATCCAGCTGCCACTGACAAGCAGGTCATCTTCGTGTCACGTATCATGGTGGTAGTTTATGGCATCCTCTCGGGACTGTTTGCGATCATCTTGCTATCCATTGGTTTGAGCCTGGGCTGGGTGTATCTGGTTATGGGCATCATGATTGGATCCGCAGTGTTCCCCATTGCTGCATCCATCACTTGGAGTAAATGCTCTGCTGTAGCTGCCATCACTTCAGCCTTGGTGTCACAACCATTGGCAATCATGGTACGTTACATGGACAGCGCGTTGTTGAACTCCAGCTTGACATGAGGAGACACAGATTTTCTCTCTCTTGGATGCCAACCTAGATTAGCTGATTACTGAACATACTATGATGACATACAAAGTAAAAGTTGCAAGGTCCTAGTTTTGGCTTACACGAGTACAGTACAACTTGTACTTCATTATAGTACTTCCCATCTAAGATGTTGTTGTTAAGGAGCAAAGATGAGTACCACTAGGGGATGACCTCAGCTTCTTAACAAGCTGCTTCATTACCTTCAAACAATTGTACACAGCGTTGCCCTTGTACCTCTCTCACCTTCTCATGTCCCTCCTGCAGACCTGGCTAGTCACCGCATACACTCTGTATGGTGAAGTCAACCTGACAACCACCGGAGAGAATTTCCCTATGATGGCCGGCAACTTGGTTGCCCTGGTCTTCTCAGCTCTGTTGTGCACAATCCTGACCTACATTTATCCACAGGTAGCTTATTGCCAAGACTAAACATTCCCAGATAGTTCGTGCAGTACTATATTTGTTTGCACAAACCAGCCGCCTCCTTGATTATTACTGTCTTAATATCTCGATAATCTCGACCTAAGACCTCATGGTTGTTCAGCAGTCTGTGGCAGAATTTTGTTGGAAGGGTGAAAGGAAGAGGAAGTAGTTTAACAGTACTACTCTCTGAGTCGGTTCGATTAGTTTCATATGTCGTATGTATTCTGCCTAGGATCAGTGCTGTTGGTAGAAGTCCACGTACTGTTAGTTTCTGATAAGATCACATTTATTCCATGACATGACAAGACCCCATTAATCAAGATGCTGATGTGATTACAATTATTCCATGACATGACAAGACCCCATTAATCAAGATGCTGATGTGATTACAAGCAGCCCCTTTGACTAAGCAGAGTTCCTTTGACCCTGCAGGATTTCCAATGACTAAGCAGAGTTCCTTTGATCCTGCAGGATTTCCATTGACTAAGCAGAGTTCCTTTGACCCTGCAGGATTTCCATTGACTAAGCAGAGTTCCTTTGACCCTGCAGGATTTCCATTGACTAAGCAGAGTTCCTTTGACCCTGCAGGATTTCCAATGGAGTGATCTGAAGACACTGCCAGGAAGCCGCGGCTGCGCCAACTTTGAGTTGAAGGAGGAAGACCGCGTGATGCTTGATAAGGTGAAGTGCTTGTTGTCCCCGGGTTGCTTCCTTTCAACAGGTTTAGTCTTGGTCCTGAGATGGTGTTGTGGGAGCAGGTATTGCAGTGTTTCATAGTATTCACAGTTGTGTGATGAAATGCCAGAAAAGGTTGTTATGTAATTGTCTCATACCTCTAAACTTGGATCAACCTGTGGCATGGTGTTTGTGCGTTGCAGGCTAAGATACGAGATAGTAATAGGGGTTGAGGGATTCACATCTTAAAACGAAATAACATGAAATAACATAACGTGATAACATGATGTGCATCTTAAACCTTGGACCTCATGGAAGTTCTCTGATTGTGATGTCTTCTGATATGTTCATAACAGGTTATCACATGGGCATACCGTGCTGGAGGCATCTTCACTCTTGTGTTCTTGGTGCTGTGGCCACTTCTGTCCCTTCCAGTTGGCATCTTCCCCAAACCCTACTTCACATTCTGGGTGGGTTGCCTTTAGCTGGGTCATATCGATTACTTCTGACCACTCAGTCTTTCATTACAAAATACCTGACATAATCATTGATCTGAGGATATCAAGCCACTTCCGCCAATCGCCAGGTCGATTTATAGCTGCTGTTCTGATGACACCAGGCCGTCTGTGAAGCTCATGTCAACACAAATAATTGTGTAGATTTGTCGTTTTTAGCAGCTGTCAGTTAGCAGTTAGCTTGGACTTCTGACTTCAGTCTGTATCTTGAATGCGCCCACCTCCTGCTGTGATTGACCCTGAACCCTTCATCTACTGTGAATAAACCCTGAACCTTTCATCTGCTATGCAGGTTGTCATCTCCATGATCTGGGGGTTGATTGCTGCAGCCATCATTATATTCCTGCCGCTCATTGAAGCCTCAGACGCCATTCTTGCCAACCTCAAGATGATCTTCTGCTGCCAGGGCTGGAACAATGAGACAGAAGCTGCAGTCCCAAGCCCTGAAGAGTTGCAGGCTGCCAGCTTTGACGACCTGGATTCTGAGAAGAAGCAGGACCAAGGCAAGGTGATGGTAGCTACCGGGCCTGACCCTACTAAAATGGACCGTAACCCTGTTGCTGGCAACCAGGGTGGTGAGAGAGTCAATGACACTGCCCACGGGCCCTCCCCTACAGGTTACAATACTAAGCCTTAGGACGTAGTGTGTGATGGAGGCATGACATCCGCTTCTACTTACGTTGATGAAGAGAAAATGCATTCGTGCCTTTCAAGCATCAGGAAGCATCTGGAGCAGAAATGCATCTCCTTTCTAATAAGGATCCATAAATAAAGTGTCAAGGCCTGCTTTGTAGATGTGATCATCACTGAATGATGTTGTTGCTCTCTTACAATGATTCAAAAATGTACTCAAAGCTGTTTCTGTTTATTAAGACTGAGTGCCGGCTTAGGTACATGCATGTTCTGGATAATTCTGGTTAATTTCAGCTAACCAACCCATATTTTGTGCGTGCCCCAACTGTGTACACTTGAGATAGATGTTGTGTCGCTGATATGTTCTAGTGCGAGGCGCTTTGCCTTCTGTGTCTTAATTGAGATGTGATATGTGCTTTTAATGCACTCATATGGAAGGACAACTTGTTTATGAGGACAAATAGCTTCATGAACACAATATTATTGCACTGTGAATTGAGAGTACGTCCTTGTAGCCTCTGCATGAGGAAGAAAATGTGCCCTGCTCGCTGTAAGGAGTTGAGATTATCATGTAGATAGTATGCACCGTATTTGCATAATGTCAGCCCAGTGTAATTATGAAATAATTTACAGTTGGAATAATGACGCTGATCGTTGTGGTGTAATGAGCCACAGCTGATATCCAGCCGTGGCTCATTACATATTAAGTATTGAAATGGCTGTGCTTCAAATTTCAGGTCACTACATCTTGTGCTAATTTGACTATAATGATGTATAAATCTCGTTGAACTGAAATGCGTCCCGAAACGTCGAAGTCTTTGCAAACGTATGTAAAGGAAACAGATTTCAGTGGGAACATATTTAATCTCATCTGCAAGGTTTGTTTGTCGAAGGCTTCACAGAGAAACATCGGTAAATTCAAAAAGGAAATACATGTACGAGAGTAAAGAACCAACAGTTCAAAATTGTCATCATAGAACAAACATGTGTTAATTTTTACTTAATCAATCTGCTGATAATGAATCGATTAGTGAAAAACTGCTCCTAACGTGCAACTGCATGTCTAAACATCTCGCCACTTTACTTATCTCTGTTTCCTGCTTGTTCTATATTGCCTTTAACTGTGCAGCGATAACAGCAGCAGTACAAACTACGAATTCGATATTTAGAACTGCTGACTTAGGAGTATCCCATTGCGCTCTTCAGGTTATTTTACATTCTTTTATGGTCCACACGAATGTCGCGTTGTTGCTATTTCTGTACCTTCGAGCATACAGCAGAGGAGGTTTGATCATTCATCACACTGTGCGTCTCCTTTACGTTGCAGGGGGACATTGGAGGGCAGGTAACGGATGTTCACCTGTGGCTGAGAGCGCATGTTTTTAAATCTCCAGAGAGCTCACGGAGAGGACTATGGATCAAAGGCTTTGCATTTTTGTATAGTGCATTGGAGACATTCCAAGGTCCACAACTGAACAATGCATGTGGGTAGTATAAGACAAGGGTCCTCATCTGTATCAACATGAATGTGTACCCTGTTAAACATCTCTCTCATAGAGGATACTTCCTTAGCAATTAACTTTGCTCAACTGCGTTTTTAACTTGTGCAGTGAAAGCCCGGGAGCAGTTCACAAATGAGATACAAATCAGGTTTGATTTTAGGGTTCTGCATTTTTATGCAAAGGCTGTCCAGCATTTGAGTAAATAACAAAGCTGACCATGTGCCATGATTTCTTTGCGATCATATCACGCGTTATGATTATGATACGTGATGCAGTACATTCTTTAAACACTACCTGATATTTCCATAAGAATGTCCCCTTTTGAGCAATGACGATATGATTTCAAATGGGTACCAATAATGTTGGAGACCATGCTAACAGTTATAGCTGTGTCCTGTTTATGTCTCAAAGGGCTTTCAACTCCAACTTGTCCTTAGTGCTTAACAAAGGGGTAGCTAAAGCAAAGAATGATGTGACACCTCTGACAGCTGAGGCTGATATCGAAGACATTCTGATCAAATCACCACCTTCAGCCTTGGGCATTTTTGAAATGGAGGTAAAGGCTTAAATATGTGGTGTAGTTATATCTCTTTTATTGATTGTCTAAACTTTGGGTCAGCGTTGTAATGTGCTTTATGCCTTGGTGTTTGAAATAAGGTTGCGGTCATTGGGTTTGAGACAGTCTGTCAGTTCCTCGTACCCCTTGATATTGGGAGTAATAAGGAGGCTGGGCCTCCTATTCGGGGAGTAGGGACCTCAGGTATGTGTATGCCTGAATGATCTTAAGTCTATTATGGACTTAACTAGTAGTCTTCCATAACCTTCAAACTTGACTCCTGAAGGCTCTTGATTGTGAGCCAAGAAATTATTACACGATGATAAGCCTGTTGCCAGGCGGTGTTCCAGCGGAACACCCATGCATCAATTTGCTATCTCATACAGCTGTGTGTTAGCACTACCTCTTACTCTGAAGGTACATCTACTTCACTTGGGAGGAAAGGCCAGACCACTGTCCTGTTATCACCCTTCTTTGAGAGTGATGTCTCAATCTTTGCCACTCTGCTGGGGTGGCACATGACGTGGCATCGCGAGGTGAGCTGTCTGTTAGCTATTATATGACTGCTCTGACAGCTTTAGTGGCAACAGCACGCCGCTTCTTCTCATGACTCTCCATTGCACAGGTATAATGCTTTGCTGGTCTTTTTACTGCTGTGTCATCATCATGTTCTGGTGGCAGCGATGCGACACTGCATGCGTACAATTTCTGCTCTCTACTGTTTTGACCATAGGCACTTCACTACTCAACGCTATTCTCAATGCATAGCCTGTCTTAGCTATTCTCTTCTTCGCCTCCTGTACAGTTTGGTGTGGACCTGTATGTCCTGTATGTAATCAACAAGCTGAACATACTCTTGGAGAGTCCACTGATTCAGGTAAATAGATATTGTATACATATAAGTATGGGCATGCCACTTAGCAGTAAGAAATTTCTACTGATTCAGCAGGTAAGTAGATACTATGTACATACAAGCATGGCCATGCTATTTAGCTGTAAAAACTTCAAACTGCCTTTAACTGTCATGGTGGCCTTCTGTGTCAGCTGTACTGCAGACCTGAAGGTCAAGGAGGGAAGCATTAAGTCTATATATTTCCACCTCCTCATGCTTTGAACATAGATCTCAGTTGATGAATCCCTTCCATCTTGCCCCGCAGACGATGCTAAATGAGGGGAAGTTGAAGATAGTGTTGTGGCAGGACCTGCCAACTGCCTCCTCAGGACGAGCTTACGCCCACCAGGTGAGCGTAATATTCCACTACTTAGCATTGTTCCCACCAGGTGAGCGTAATATTCCACTACTTAGCATTGTTCCCACCAGGTGAGCGTAATATTCCACTACTTAGCATTGTTCCCACCAGGTGAGCGTAATATTCCAGTACTTAGCATTGTTCCCACCAGGTGAGCGTAATATTCCACTACTTAGCATTGTTCCCACCAGGTGAGCGTAATATTCCACTACTTAGCATTGTTCCCACCAGGTGAGCGTAATATTCCACTACTGTTCCCATCAGGTGAGTCTCCACTAATGAGAATTCAGCTCAGTCATACAGAATAGCCCAGGAATAACATTCTTTGATTGCACATTACCCCAATGTTATAAAAGTGGGCCATTGTGTTTCATATTGAGCTGCTGGCTTTTTTATAAACAGCAGCAATATGATGATGCTAACCCTAAACCCTGTTCCTGGATCAGGTGTTAATTTATAATCATGGTATCCTGGCCCTTCATGAAGACGAATCCCTGGTCCTTGTAGTAGATCTGGACGAGTATCTTTTGACGCCTTTCCCAACGACAGTGAGAGAGGCAAGAACGTGTGAACTGTGTTTTGAGTTCGCCCTGACTCATTGAGCCAAACAGGAGAGTCAGCATTCAACTACGGGTACTCAGCTACGAGTCCTGATGAAGCTTAACCCGACTAGACTGGTCCTTGCAGAATTGAGAAGAAATACTGATGATGAGTGTAAAGTTAAATAGGTGGAGGAGGTGGTGCTCTTGAAATAGTTAGTTGGTTAGTTAAGATCACTAAAAGTACATGATTCTGCTGTATTCTGGTTCTGGTTCAGGTCATGGCCAGTTGTGAGGCTGGAGCAATTGACAGCCGAGGGGAGAAGACTGGGACCCTGATTGTAGGGAGATATGATGCATTGGATACATCAAGCACTGCAGCGGCAGGTGGCATTGAGTTACAATCCTGGATGCTTCCAAAACCAGTCATGGAGATGCCCAGCATTGAGTTCCACCCCTTACGGCAGTACACATCGTACATAGTGAAAGATTTGAAGGACAAGAAGAAGCAAGGTTCATACATTGACAATAAGCCCATACATCAGCCAAAGTTCTCCTTGGCAGTGACAGTGCATGGTGGATATGCTGCTCCAGACGCTAAGGTTCTCAAGGTGGAGGATGGCAAGTGTGCAAAGTGGTTGCATATTGTCAATCTGCGCAAGCCGAGGCGATCCCAAGACTCTTCCATGCAAAATATAGATCCGCACTGGATGTGGCCATTTCATAAATCGCGTAAGGAGACTGTTTAGTGATATATCTTACATGTATTTTGAATTGACATGAATTCAAGGACTGACTGGACAAGGAATAGGTACTTGATGGCATCGTGAAGATGCTTCAATTAGGCTGACAAAATCAATTTGACTGGGCACATGCATTTTTACAATCAATTCATTTATTTGGAGTTTATTGCATGAGTGACATCTCTGGTCCCTTAGGGCTCAGGTTTCCATTTCTCTTGCACTTTCGAAGCTGCGTAGAATTCTGGCATTTTAAACAACACAGCGCACTGAATTATGGCTTATTTTACTTGGTGAGAATTAGTCAATCAGGCGAACGTGTTCCTGATTCTCGGGGGAATGGAATTTCATGACTTCTCTACGCTTTATGCGGTAAGGCATAAACGTTGTCACAGGTCACATCCTGACGAAACTTTCACAATCATAATTCCTGTCTTCTCTTACGCTTTTAGAAACCTTTTTCAAAACATGCAACAGAGAGCAAAATAATCGAGTTATTTGCCCCATATGGAAGGTGAGAGCATGGCTTTGGCATTTACAATGCAGAAATTAAGCTCAACTTCATAAGTGCGTGACAGTGATATTCTTTTCTGAATTAGCTTTCATTCTTAGTCAGGATGTGAATACCATACTCATTGAAACTCTTTCGCCTAATACGTAACAAGGTCTTATGCCTGTCACTTGCCTCTCTTCAGAGGTCTCAGCTGCAGCAGCATATGATTTTATTCATCTTGCATGCACACTACCTTCACATGCATGTGATAGTAAAACTTCACCACCACTTCAATTCAAATTACTCCCACAGGGTCATCAACGTAGAGCTCAGAAAAGATGACTCAGGCGCTTTCCGCGGCTCCATTTTCGTGACCTTTGCAGATGCTTCTTGTGCAAAAGCAGCCATTAAAAACCCTCCCTTGCAGCTAGGATCCTCAATAGAACGGCTCAGTGTGATGTTGAAGCCTGACTATGAAAAAAAGGTGTTCAGTGTTTCGGGTCCTGGCAGCAGCAAGGGTAAGAAGAAGAGTCTTGACAAGATATCTGCCTCACATCAGAGCCATGGGAAGGACAAACACCGCAGTGAAGGGAACCACTCAAAACGATCCAGAAGCAGTGTGAATGCTGCAACAGACTATGAATTTGGCTACCAGCCTCACCTGACACCTATAGCCTTGAAAAGCAACCTCAGCACCACCACTACAACATGGGGCGACCAAAGTCCTGTTGCTGGTCACATTAATGGTATCCATGCTGCTGGGCATTCAGTGATGCACTGGAAAGGTCTTGCAGAGGACAGGGAACGGCGTGTGAAGGAGCTGGAGGATCAAGTGAAGATAGAGAGGGAGGCAAGGGAGAATGGGACCCAGAAAGTGAATCAGGTGAGTTTGCACTCACTGGTTTTCTGGTAATACGTCCTTTGCAGTACCCTCATGTACTGCTCAGCTTGAAAACCATCAGAGCATGCGCTCTGTGTCCACATCTGATGCCTGATCGTCATCTTGAGATAATGTTAATGTCTGGAATGTTCCAAATGGTTATGTGATGCCGGGTTCGTTGGGATATATGATGTGTTCATGTAGCATGGACTTCAAGGAACTCAGGACTCTGTTAAGAACATGGATCGTCATGTGCGTGACAGCACAACTTGGTAATATAAAAAGTTATCTTCCACATTATTTGAGCTATAACGAGTGTCCATCTCCATTTTGATTTCAGGCAATGTCCAGGTTGGAGGAGGCACAGAGTAGGGAGCGAGCGGCTGCATCCAAGCTGCTATCCAAGGAGGCAGAGCTAGGGTGCCTAAAAGGGGAAGTCTCCTCCCTCCGCAGCAGCATGGCTGCTCGTCTGGATCAATTACATATACAGGTGCGCAGGAAAGACTCACAATGCGTGACACAATCAACCGGTGTGAAGGAGAGGCAAACGTTCTTAACTTGTCACAGACTGATATTGATACAGATTCATGTGTAGCTCTGCTGGTGACAAGCTGAGGAACGTACACATGAAACAGGGCTTCAGCGCATAATGTTCAATTCCAGTAATAACAGTTGATATTCAGGACCATACAGGCATCCTGTGAGTGTTGATGTGATGTGGTTTTGACCTCCATCAGCACTGCAGGGGACCTTGTTTTTAATCTGGACTCCTTAGCTGGTTTCTTCTCTTAGTTCAAGGCAGGCGGCATAGTTCACTACAGCGGCTTTTTCTGAATTCTTTTGTTGGTATTCTTTCTTAGTACAAGGCCCGCGTGCATGACCTGGAGGTCCATTTGCAACAACTGAAGGAAGAGAACGGCACTTTGAAACAGCGGTTGCAAAAACTATCCTCTGCAGGGCCGATTACTAATGCAGTCAGAGGGTCATTAGAAGAAGTAAATGAGGCTTATAATTGACATCTGAGGCTCGTTGCGCATTGACACTGGTGCCCTCATATAAATGTATGTCATCTTCACTTCCGTTTTGCTGGGTCAAACTCCTCTCCCAATGCTTGCTATGACCATCACAGCTCATCACAACACTCGAGGTATTACAACCAAGACCATTCTTTCGTATTACACGCCCAATCGTTGATTTCTTCAAATCCAACTTCACTATCAAAGCACATGTTTGTAGTGTGATTGAAAAAACAACTGTAACACCTAGATGCTATCGCATTACTTGGAGTCCTAACTAAATGTCAATCCTTCTATTCATTATGTCTTAGGCTGGGATTATTAGTTAGACTGTTATGACTAATCCCTTTATGGGTTATGGGCATGCAGCTCTGTACTAGTGGCCATGATAATGCTATTTATATCAGATATTTAAAAAAAAATAAACAGGAAAAGATAGCCTGATCCATGGACGTCTTGTAGTACTTGTAATTCTTGATTTTTAATTTTTCTGAACATGCTTGTGATGCTTTATTATCTACTATTACAATGGCAGCACCATGACCGAATCTCTGACGAAGTCTGATCTCTGCAGCAACACAGCCCTCACTTCAGAAGCACTCAGGCGCCATGTCATCCCTCCACCTAAGGAGTCACCACCACCTGTTGCTCCGGAGCCACTGCTTGGTGTCCAAAAGTCCAGTACTTCTTCGGCAGACTCCAACCCCAGAAGCAGAGCCATTTGGCTCAGACGAGAAAGTTTGTCACGGACAGTCCTGCGATAGTAAGGGAAGAAGATGTTGGTTTCAAGCACAGAGAATAACGAGCTAGATGAAGAGGCCATGGTCCATAGTTGAGAGTTCATGAAGTATCTAGGCATGGTCGCATTCAAACACTACTGTAGTGTTCAAGGCGCTGGATTCAAGGCCCCTGGGACCTTGCACTCCTTGCTGCACCCACTGTGTTCAAAGGATCACATAATACATAACTGCTACCATTTGACCACCTTGATCCAGGATCCTCTGAATTAGATCACCTTGAGCTTAGTTCCTGCAAAGCTGACAACATCGTCCGTGACTCCCTCTCCAGCTGCAGTCCTCCCAGCTGACTAAATTGCTTGCGTCCAAGGAGAGCCTCCAGTCTTGAGACTAGCTTGTCAAGAAGGAGGTGGAGCAGACCCTAGCAGTCACATGACATGGAGCAACATTATGGTCAAGATAATGTTTATCACAGTGATTTAACATGGCCACCACTATGATAGTGGTGATCCTCATGGCAACAGGCCAGAAAACTCAGCAATGCTGCGTTCTTGAAGTAGGTTGTGGACAAGATGTGTGAATGCAAGCTTGTGGACAAAGGGGAGTACATGCCTTTGGACCTGAAATGAGAGTTTCAGCCTGCATAAACCATGTTAAACTTCTAGCCAATAAATGAGGACTCATACATGTGACTTACAGCAGCAGAGCACTGAGGGTACTGCAAATGGCAAACAATCGCACTGATTAAGGTACTGCAAATGGCAAACAATCGTACTACACAGCACTGATTAAGGTACTGCAAATGGCAAACAATCGTACTACACAGCACTGAATATGCTGTGGATAGAAGCTGTTAACTGCCCAAATGGCACACCTCATAGTTATTGGTTGTAAGGATGGGTTGGAGCCAGGTCATGAGTAGCTGTACGGAAGCCACCAGGTGATGTGCCCACCCTTCCTCTGCCTCCCTGGAGCTGTACTCTATATCAGACAATTGATAGCTGACCTGGCAATGGCAGGTAGAGCATGACACAGGGAATCACAAAAGGATCATTGTACATATGGATCTGCTTGAGCTGAGGTCTGGGCAAAGAGCGATGAATCAATGAACATGAAAACAGGCTTCCTACGCGAGAAGGGCACCAGAGGATAGCGAGTTTTAGCATGCTGAAAACTGCACATGTGCAGGACAAAGACTCCTAAGAATGAAGTAAGCCCATTACTTCATGTACCCTCACCACTAGAATCCAAGCCCACTGGTTCATGTACCCTCAACACCAGAATCCAAACCCACAATTCATGCGCCCACACCACTAGAATCCATGAGCACCAGTCTACTGCTTGCTGACAAAATAGCCACACACCGGAACTCCTGTTTCATTACCTTAACAAGCCCCTACATTACATAAATAGCCACACACCGGAACTCCTGTTTCATTACCTTAACAAGCCCCTACATTACAAAAATAGCTACGACCTTAGCTACATGTTACCTCAACTACAACTTACCGTTGCCAGCTCATCCATCACTGCTCTCAATCGGGGCATGATCGCCTCAGCCAGCTGCTCTAAAGCTCGTGTATTGGACTGCCTAAGGTCTGTAGCAGCCTTTGAGAGGTCACTTAATACACTGAGAAAAAGCAGGGAGAAGTAAATGAGCACCTGACTAGGAGAAGACACTAGTGACAAGCAGGGATAAATAATGGAGCACCTGACTAGGAGAAGACACTAGTGACAAGCAGGGAGAAGTAAATGAGCACCTGACTAGGAGAAGACACTAGTGACAAGCAAGGATAAATAATGGAGCACCTGACTAGGAGAAGACACTACTGACAAGCAAGGATAAATAATGGAGCACCTGACTAGGAGAAGACACTACTGACAAGCAGGGAGAAGTAAATGAGCACCTGACTAGGAGAAGACACTAGTGACAAGCAGGGAGAAGTAAATGAGCACCTGACAAGGAGAAGACACTAGTGACAAGCAAGGATAAATAATGGAGCACCTGACTATGAGAAGACACTAGTGACAAGCAAGGATAAATAATGGAGCACCTGACTAGGAGAAGACACTACTGACAAGCAAGGATAAATAATGGAGCACCTGACTAGGAGAAGACACTAGTGACAAGCAAGGATAAATAATGGAGCACCTGACTTGGAGAAGACACTACTGACAAGCAAGGATAAATAATGGAGCACCTGACTAGGAGAAGACACTACTGACAAGCAAGGATAAATAATGGAGCACCTGACTAGGAGAAGACGCTACTGACAAGCAAGGATAAATAATGGAGCACCTGACTTGTCAATGTGCCCTGCTACTTGTCCAGAGTAAAATTAAGCCTCCCACGTTCATGTTACCCGACACACACCTCGCAGCCCAGCTCTCAATGTACTCACCTCCTCACCTTCTCCCTCTCTCCTGGACTGTTCATATAGCTACTTAGGTAAGCCTCAAGCTCAGTCTTGAGCTTCACCACATAGTCAGAGCTCACATCGGTATTGTTGAGTGCCACTGCATACTCCATAGCAGATGAAGGTACTGCATAAGGGGGCAGAAGGAACAATTATTCCAAGTGCCTCCTTATAAGCAAAGAGGGGCGTAAACATTATTCTGCGCAAACTACCAAATGAAAAAGAGGGACTAGAAGCAGGTCCCATCCTTGCCTTCCACATATCACTAGATTGAGAATAAGATAGCCCAAATAAGCTCAACTATGTCGTTACAACATCTTTTTGACGTCATTATTATTCAAACTCTGTTCATTACGCAGCAACATAGTAACCCACTCCCTAAACCTAAACTCTAAAATCACCTCAGGCCGCAATTCAAACTTCACTACTTCTGAATGGCAGAAGCTTACCCGTATCAGTCCTTCCTGCCAGGTCAGCAGCAGAAGGCGCTGCAGCCAGCAGTCTTGCAGCTGCCCCCTGGGCAGCTACCTTACCCCCAAGCGACTCCTTGAGTAGATTGGAGACAACATTGTTGAGTTCCGCCAGCAATGCTGCACAACACTGAACACTGCCACTGGCCATGGCACGGAGTCCACACTTCCGTAGTATGAAAAAAACGTCATCCACCAGGGATGAGGTAAGGGAGCCAGGAGAGCTCTAATGAAGAACCAGCAGTTCAGTAATGAGTGTAAAATGAAGGACCAGCTGACAAGGCGAAGCAAAGTGCGTAGATTTACAAGATTAACAACAGCTGAAGATCATGTGCTTCTTTAACACTATACATGATGTGCATTGATCATTTAGATGCAAGAAAGAAACAAAAGGAGTGACCCTTGAAGCACAATTTTTTATCAGCTTCATGCAACTAGATAAAGCTTTTGAGTGATCTTACCTCATCAATTCTCACAGCTAAGCTGCATGTTTCATTCATATAGAATTCCTCAAGGGCCATGTACTGCCCCAACAATTCACGCACCGCCACGTTGAAAGGCCCGGATCTACACAAAACCAAACATGGATATAAGTACTTAGAGTTTAGGGTTTAGGGTTATTAGTAGCTAATATAGAGTACTAGCTCCAAAACCTGCTTGTTTTGCATGCAGGGTAGCAGGCACCAGCAGCCTTCACCTTGCTAGTACAACAGAGAGATACTCAACGCTGAGTCAAATCCAGATTCACAAGCACATCAACAATCCAGTCCAATGACACCATCCTCTGATGCTCAGCTGCCTTCCATCTCATCTATCTGACATCAATAGAGCACCCTTGGTTCCACCTGATCCAAGAGCACCCTTAGTCCCACCTGATTCAAGAGCACCCTTAGTCCCACCTGAAGTTGGTCTCTCTCGCAGCAGTGAGCTGTCCCTGAGCTGACCCTAGGGCATCCCTCATCTTGCCCAGCATAAACTGATTATACTCTTCAGACAACTGACACAACCGAAGCAGCTCCGCTATCAGCACATCCACCTGCACATCATCATCAGATACAATAGTCTTGGTTTCACACTGGAAGCAGTGGATGCTGCAAAGGGAGAAACAGAGCACAGGCATCCAGTGAAGCTCCACCCACCTGTGAGGGTGTCAGCTCTCCAGTTAGCAAGACGCCTCAAATAGCAACTTTCACATTCATCAAGGAGGTATTACAGCTAGGAAACGGATGGCGCACTGATTGACGCTAGCAGGTCATCGATTACCCTGTGCCACAGCAATCTTACCTGTCTAGGATCTAGCCCCCCGTCCTTAATCCCCTGTGCCACAGCAGTCTTACCTGTCTAGGATCTGGCCCCCCCTCCTTATTACCCCCTCCCAAGGTAGCACCACTACTGCCACCTCCCAACCTCTTTCGACCTCTGATCTCAGACACCACTCGATCCACACGCTTAGCCTCAGCAAACCTTGCCAGCAGTCGCGACCCGTGACTGTCACACTCCAGCTGTAGGCCTGAGACAGCTTCCAGCACTCCAGAGACGCCGAACACTTCCCGAATGAACGCCTCATGCTCCTCTAATGTCATGGCCAAGTCCTAGAAGACACGGGATCCAAGGGCATGACCAAGGGCACTGACCTTGATTTAAACCATTGCATCAAAACCTAAATGCTATCCCAAACACTCATCCCTGATGCATCAGTTCCAAATCTCAGGTTCTGATAAACATTCGCCGCTTTTCAGAAAAAAATCTCAGCATTGTCTACAGCAGTCAACCATTCCATTTAAACATCATGCCCATAACGATATACCCATTCATATCAATCATGAGGTCCCAAGCACCTTGAACAACAGAGAGAGCGTTGCAACAAAATCTGCCTTCTTCCCAGCTTCCAGCAGCTCTGCCATTGTAGAGTATCCGGCCCGTGCTTTACCCGCAACAGTCAGGCGCAAGAAGTCCACAAACCTCTGCAGTCCCTCTGCCTGCAATTTAGCAGCAGCAGCAGCAGTAGCAGCAGCAGCTTTAACTGTTTACCGTAAGGTTTGTAATGCGTTACGTAACAGTTCTCCTACTTTACCTGTTTACCAAGAGGTTTGTAAAGCTTTGCATATCTCAGGACAGCAGCTTGATTCCTTTGTGCAACAGCCTCCTCTAACTGCTTATCAACTACCACCTCTAGCTGCGCCTTGGCCTCCATCAACACCTGTCCATATCATGAAGGGCACCAATTGTACAGAACGCGTTTGGCACAACAAACTGTTGAAAGACAATCTTCTAACCCTACTGTTCACAGGCACGTCTTGACTGTTATCTTTTTTCACCTTCCTCTGTGCATCCTCTTGTCCATCCTCGAAGAGCTCTCTGTGGCTTGCCATCTTGGCATCCAGCTCAATGAAGGTGCATATGAAATTAGCCGCAGTCTCGTAGTCCTTATGACAAAGAAAGGTGATGTAATCTCAAGCAAGATTATAGCATAGGGGGGCCATGTATTATTCTGGTAAAGCGTTTAGGGTTTAAAGTTTAAGTTTTAAATCTACATACAATAAACAACCTAGATTCCTTGTTCTTGAAGAACTAGAAATACCTATTCACCTGTGAATCCATAGCCGCCTGAACCCCATTTATACAGTTAGTACGGTCCAAGATGGACTTGATATCACTCAGGGTTTCCTGAACCCTGGATTGGGCTGTGTCTAACGTTCGTACTTTTCCGCTAATGTGTGCTGCTAGAACTGAAGTTGCCTGCACGCTTTGTAGCATCTGTTGACAGTCTTCATGGATCAGTTCCAGAGCCTGCAGACATTGAGGTGAAAGTTCAATCAGTGTTATGACATGCATGAGCGTGAAGATGGAGAACCCTTTTTGGAAGGGGTAGGTATAATGGAGATGGCTTAAATCAGAGCATGTGTCAAAAGCAACACAGTGGAAATATTACGCAAATGCTGCACATTATCACCAGTACCTATTTACCTCTGCAGTAGGCGCATTTAGGAGAAGAAACGATCGCTCTAAATCTGCTCGCTTACTCAAAAGCTGATCCAGTTCAACATCAAGGGCTCGCTCTTTTGCCAAAGTTTCATTCAAAATGCGATTAATGTCACTCAAGTTGGTGAGCTTTTGGATTAAGCCGAGGTCAACAGTTGTAGACATAGCGGCCATTCAATAAGCAGGCTCTGAAATTGAGCCTGTATCAACTCTTTCTGAGCAGTGGTAGTTAGATTCAGATCTAGGCAAGCCCTGGAAGCTAATAACACATCTGTAATATCATCTGCAACCGAGCTTTTCGAATGGCAGCATGGGCGAGCTCTTCTGGTTGTTCCAAATAATAGATTGGTTTTTCACATTTAGTGTTATGAAATGAACCGATGAAACATGTGCTGTTGCTAGTACATTTGTAGCTGCAATCAGCTTCGATAAGCTAATTTAGTATATCGTGCTGTTCATGCATAGAGGGGGGACTGTTTCGTGGGATTCGCATGTCCCATCCCTAAGCTCATCCTTATGAATTGTAGACAAAATCTAGGCTGCTGATACGATGTTCTAGTGCGCTCATATTACGAGAGGACAGTCAGCATCAAACAACTGCACTCACATTTTCTGTCCTGAAAAAAATATCTGAAAAGCTGCATTTAAAACTATGTCAGAACTCATCCCAAGAAGCTGAAGTGGAATAAATGCCAGATCTTCTGCATAGAACAATCTAGAACAACATTTTATCTGCAGAAGGCACTTTCAAACTTTTCTGTTATGCTCACTGAATTTGAGGAACTACTGCAAAGGCTCAGTTGTGGGTACCTTGATACTTGTTATGGTAAAAAGAGCATTCTAGAACTGCTAAGATTTCAGACCCTAAGGAACCTGCCCGCCTGGCCTCTCTCAAAGCACTTCTGATGGCAATGTCTACTTCCTCATGTGACGTCTTAAGAAGCTCAAACCAACTGGCAACCTCAGATTCCAGTATTCTGGATGTACCTGCATCCTCTCCGAGACCACTACCATCCCTAGAGGACACACTGCGATCATTGTTCCACTCACCAGCAGTTGGGTTAGCTGATGATCTGAGCCCGGAATGCATAATAATAAAAGGCTGCATGGCATGCATCACAATCACAGAGAAACCTTCACAAGCTTGCAACGCATTGTGTACTGCTTCATTCACACTCCTCAACAGCTGGCTCTCTGTGAACTGCCCTGGAAGCTGCCCCTTTTTCTTAGAACTGAGTCTCTGTTGAGTTTTCATGTCTAGAGGGTCAGCGTCATCTGAGAAAGTTATGAGGCAAGCCCTCATCGAGGCTTTCAGGTAGTTCATGTGAAGCTCTTGCAGCTGAAGAAGGTCCAAGGGCCTGCATGAGAATCCATCTTCCAGAACCTTCCAGCAGCTGCCCATAAGCTGATCCTGAAGAGAACATGTCACACATGTATGACTGTGCTTCATAAACAGGTGTAATAGTACTTCATTACAACATAAACGATGACTTCCTGCTTATATTCTGGCTCAACCACGAGCATTAACTTGAACGATATTTCAATTTACCATGTTAAGATATTACATTCTTTCAATGCCCTCATTGCAAATCATGGTTACAGAGCATGTACCTGGATGTGCTGCTGTAGGCCTGTCACAAAATGCAGAGCTTGACGATGCCACAGCCGGATAGCGTGTATCCTCCCAGACCCACCACTATCCTGAGGCCCTCTAACTGTGTAGTCCTCAGCTGCAGCAGCCACAGTATCAAATGGAGGAGAAAGCACAGCTCCTCCTCCTCCATTGTTACACAAACCACCAGAGAGAGTGCGGAGTCTTAACCAGGCCTTGTGAAGCCGTGTAAGACAAGCCCTGATCCTCAAGAGCATGATGTGACAGGAGCTGTATGCAGCAGCAATAGATCCATGATCCTTATTAATAGTGTTGTCAGGAGAGGTCAGGCCCAAGAGCTCTGACTGAGGCCAGGGGCAGTTGTAGTACAGCTGCACTGAACATGTGCTCTGTGCCATGGTCTTGTAGGGCTGTAGGCCAGATGAAGAGGGCTTGGATAATGTAGTAGATATAGAACTCATGGGATGGCCGCCAGCGGTACGAACAGCAGGCTGTGATGATGAGCTGGCAGCAGGCGTAGAAAAAGGTGAAGGAGGTGTTGAAAGCAGTACAGGGTCCAGGGACAAGAGAAGGCAGTGCTCATCCAAGGCACAGCTTGAGCCGAGCCTCGCTTCCTCCAACACAAGAGAAAGGGTGTGTCGGTTGAAGGTTCTGGAGCTACTGGTGGTGGTGTTGGGTTCCGTACTAGCGGCTGCTAGCAGGGCTGATGACTGTTCAACAAGGCCATCTGCCAGGAGTTGTGAGAAGTCACCAGCCTCAGTGAAGAAGTACCGCCTACGCGCCAAAGACATGGCGAAAGGGGAAAAATTGGAATGAGCGTTAGTAATTAATCATAGTCGAGGTCTCCTATATTCACAGAGGGGAGTGATAGATCATGTATAGCTAGCTCTCTAAGGTCATTAGGTTATAAGGTCCTTAGTATCTGAAATAATAAACAGTGGTCCACTGAGTTCCACTGGCCGTCGCCCACCCTCTTATTACCTGAGAACTCTATGAGTATCCAATACTTCCCTCATCTTATTACCTGAGGACTCTAAGAGTGTCCAATACTTCCCTCATCTTATTACCTGAGGACTCTAAGAGTGTCCAATACTTCCCTCATCTTATTACCTGAGGACTCTAAGAGTGTCCAACACTTCCCTCATCTTATTACTACCTGAGGACTCTAAGAGTGCCCAACACTTCCATCATCTTATTACCTGAGGACTCTAAGAGTGTCCAACACTTCCATCATCTTATTACCTGAGGACTCTAAGAGTGTCCAATACTTCCCTCATCTTATTACCTGAGGACTCTAAGAGTGTCCAACACTTCTCTCATCTTATTACCTGAGGAATCTAAGAGTGTCCAACACTTCCCTCACCTTATTACCTGAGGACTCTAAGAGTGTCCAATACTTCCCTCATCTTATTACCTGAGGACTCTAAGAGTGTCCAACACGTCCCTCATCTTATTACCTGAGGACTCTAAGAGTGTCCAACACTTCCCTCATCTTATTACCTGAGGACTCTAAGAGTGTCCAACACTTCCCTCATCTTATTACCTGAGGACTCTAAGAGTGTCCAATACTTCCCTCATCTTATTACCTGAGGACTCTAAGAGTGTCCAACACTTCTCTCATCTTATTACCTGAGAACTCTAAGAGTGTCCAACAGTCTAAGCTCCTGGATTGCTACTGACCACACCGCCCGAGTCGTCAGCTTGTACTGCTGCCTGATGAGCTGAGCTAGGCACACTTCCATCACACTGGTGACCGGGGCAGTACAGTCCTGGGCCGCTGATGTACTGCTTTCCTCATCACTTAAGCAAGGCAAGGCCTCCCCATTGATGTCAAGGGCATCTGAAGCAGGACTGTCTGGTTTATTTGCAGCCAGTGAAATACTTGTGTGAATGTCCATAGCAACATGAGCTCTTACTGCGGATAGCAGGTCATCACCTTGCCATGTTTCTCCTTCTTGTAAGGATGCTACTGCTTGTGATGTAGGATGATGGGAAGGATCAGAATCTACTACGGCAACGCTCTGGTGTTTTTTGTGTCCTGCAGCTGTGACATGCGAGGCCTGATAATTGCCCAGACGGCCATGGCGGCCTCCTTGATTGTGCACTCTCTGTGGTCTGACAGGAGAGTGGATGATCAACTCCTCCTCAGCAGGTGTCATGTACTTCAAGAGCAGAGGCCTCTCCAGTGTCATGGATCTGTTGCCAGAGGATGTGGAGGCATGTATACAGCCAGCAGCAGTTGGTAGTTGGCTTCCACCTGGAGTGTTAAGGGCAGATCTCAGTGGCAGGCCCTCATCATGTTGACTTGTAGCAGCAGGTCCATCAGGCCTTCCTGGTGACACAGCTTCCTGCTTGTCTGTCTGTGTTTTGCCAAAAATGAATGGCGGCTGCAAGTCCCTGGCTGTGGGCACCCCTGCTGGCCCTGGGGATAGTGGTACCTTCCAGGTAGCTCTCTGCCTTTGCTCTTGAGGTACGTTGTCTTGGTATGGAGCTGCTGCTGCACTAAAGACTTCAGATGACAAGGATGGTTGCTGCTGCTGCTGCTGCGGTTGTTCTTTTGCTTCCTCCTGTTTATCTACCTCCATGCTGTCTGACTGCATTGCCTCCTTTTCTTGAACTGATGCATGCGACATCGTAAGTTTGTCCTGTCCTAAGTCTGGTGATACAGAAGCCTGAATAAAATTATATTGAGGTCAGAATCATTGATAGAACTATCAGCAAAACAGACATGAGCAGAGATCAGCAACTACATAGCAGCAGGCTTCTTGTTCATTATGATCATGTGGCTACTAGCTGCAAACCATGTAGTGCTGCGTACAACAATGTATTTGTCAATCTGATGCAAATCAGCAGGGTCCCCAGAAAAGTGATGTAGCTGCATGATGCAGCAGTACTCACAATTGCAGCTATGATGAAGCAGTACTCACAATTGCAGCTATGATGAAGCAGTACTCACAATTGCAGCTATGATGAAGCAGTACTCACAATCGCAGCTATTCCGTTATCGGAAGACTCTGATGAAGAAAGGATTCCCAACTCCATTTCCAGCTTCCGCTTGGCTTCCAAATGATCCCGTCGAGCTGCTTCAAGAAGGTAAAGCCTGCCCTCCTCCACTTCGAGCACTCTGTCCTCTGTCCGCCTGCAATCAAACAAGATGAAGCATCCTTCACAGCTCTGAAAATAAGTGCATACAGTGATCAAAGTGAGTAACATGAACATATAGAGCATGCAGCAAGACATGTGCGAAACTGCAAAACTACAGCTGCAGCATTTTTACTGCAATCACTACTATAAGGGATGCTGCTTCTGTCATCCCTGTAGGACAACCACAACAATGATATTGGTCAGATATGTAGAAGCTTAATGGGCTGGTATGCACTCACCTTGCCCTGGCATCCATCATATCCTTCTTCAGGCTAGCGAGCACCTCAGTTTTTGCGTCCCTTCTTTCTGCCGCTTTCTGAGAAGCTTCAGCTGCTCTGAGCTCCTCCTTCTGGAGCAGCTCTTGTTTCCTTGCAACCAGTTCCAAGGAGGCCGCGGCAGCCTCTGCCACTCTCCTCCGATACAGCAGCACCAGCACACGATCCACCTCAGATTCACGCCTTGCACACCACTTACTGGAGAGCTGGGACAGCTGCAAGGTCACTCAACAGGAAGGAAATCAGTTATGTAACTACTAGAAACTACAGAGTCAGTTACTTTTTAAACTCATGACCACTTATGGCCGGGATCTACAACCAATACCTGCAGATAAAGGGCAAAGAGCTTCTACAACTCATATATCTTACCAGCTGCAGCTGTTTGAGGTTGAAAGTTATGGGCAAGTCCATCTCATCAGAGGACTCATCATCAAAGACACCTGACAGTGAGCACAGCAGTTGAAAGCTCTTAATGCTCTACTTTAAAGGACAATAAAGACACTACTGTAACATGAAGGATGTTTGTCATCTGCACTGTCTATTCAGTAGCAGGAAATCATTTTACATGATGATAATGCAGATGGAAGCAGGACTTGTCGACATCAGAAACGGCTTGACATGTGACTCCCCTATAAATATTAATCCTCTTCCAAATGAGGTGCGGCTAAACATATTCATTGCATCATCATCATCATCATTAACATATTCATTGCATCATCATCATCATCATAAACATAATCATTGCATCATCATCATCATCATCATCATCATCATCATTATCATGCCCTGCTTCTAGAGATCATAGGAGTACTGCTGCGGATGCAAAAGTACGTCTCATCTTGCTCCTGATTCTACTGAGCTACCTGTATGTGCCATTATGCTGACTGCAGAGCTAAGAGCCTCTGCCGGATCTCGACCATAGGACTCACTGTCATTTGCGTGCTGCTGACTCAGCATGGACATGACCTCTTGGGTCTCCTTGTATGCTAGGTCCTCCAGGCGATCTGCTAGGGGTCCTGTATTGGAGGCCGGGTACCATGAAGTACGACATCATATCCGCATCAGAAGCAGCAGGCACCACAACAGCAGCACTAGCAGGTACCACAACAGCAGCAGCAGGTACCATAACAGCAGCAGCAGATACCACAACAGCAGCAGCAGACACCACATCAGAAGCAGCAGGCATCACAACAGCAGCACTAGCAGGTACCACAACAGCAGCAGCAGGCACCACATCAGAAGCAGCAGGTACCATAACAGCAGCAGCAGGCACCACATCAGAAGCAGCAGGTACCACAACAGCAGCACTAGCAGGTACCACATCAGAAGCAGCAGGTACCACAACAGAAGCACTAGCAGGTACCACATCAGAAGCAGAAGGCACCACTACACACCACACCAGCAGCACTCATAACTAGCACCACACCAGCAGCATGAGGAAGGCACAGTGAAATGATCCTTGTTGTAAAAATAGTGTGGTCGCTATCATATAAGCAATGCATATATGCATATCTCATGCAAGCCATAGAAGCTTCAACCACAATCTAAGACAACCCGCCTTGATTATAAACCACAATGACACCTCACCAATAAAGCTCTTCAGCGCACCCAGCATTCTCATCTGCCTGCCACACATCTCAAACTGCATCTCCACAGCTCTCAAGAACCTGGGCAATATGATCCCACTGCTGTTACTTGTACTGCAGCCCATCCAGGATTCTGCAGTAGTGGTCTGCATTGTCGACAGCGGCAAGGCATCACCTGCTCTAGTAATGAATATCCTACTACTTCTCTTCTTCAAAGACTCTGCCATGGCAGGCTGTTGCCTGGCAGTTAGGCACCAAGACCTGATCTGTACCGCAGCAGGTACTGTACTGCTTGTCAGCAGCATTCGCAGGAGCGCTGTGTCTCCACTACTGTTTCTGAGACCTGAGACATAATGAGGGGCAAATTCATGAATCGTTACATTATCATAATTGACTACATCGTCATATATTAATAATGCTCACAGCTGCAAAATGTCTTTCTCGTTATGCATTAAGAGCATAAGAAGACGATACTCTCTCATGAAAAAAGTGATGCGCCCTAGGTAGCAGGGCGACATCAGAATGGCCACTACTGTTTCAGAGAGTAAACAACTCGAGCAGCTTTAAGTTGTCTTACCATCATGAAGCAACTCTAGGAGCTCCCCTCCAAAGGGAAACCCGTGCTTCTCCCAGTAAGAAGGAGGCAAACCCATGGCCCTCAGGTCCTGCTGCATCTTCCAGCAGCAAGTTAGACCAGATGAGCTATATAATCTACCACATCGAGCCTCACTGCATACAACGGTGTTATCACATGTACTTTGTACTGCTGTACTGTGTAGCGGTACTCCCGCTGTTGCTGCGTTGAAGTCGTAGGGAGTTGCAGGATCCTCCTCATATGATGATGATGGGACACACTGGCAAATAATGCAAAGGTGCATCATTTGCTGCCGCAAGCGATTTGTGTGACACCAGATGTCAAGAAGAGTGACCTGAGACAGCATGCTCTCCCGTGTCATCATTGGGCCTGCAGCAGCAGTAACAGCAGCAGCAGGGACTCTAGTTATACCAGCAGCAGAAGTAACAGCAGCAGCAGGGACTCTAGTTATACCAGCAGCAGCAGTAACAGCAGCAGCAGGGACTCTAGTTATACCAGCAGCAGCAGTAACAGCAGCAGCAGGGACTCTAGTTATACCAGCAGCAGGTGCCTGGCAGTCCTGCCCGCCATATTCGTCAGGTGGCCAGCTGCTGGCCGAGTCCCTCAAGCCATCACCCGCTGCTGCAGCTGCAGCAGCAGACATCTTTGCAGCAGCTGTCTGATGCTGCTGCTTGTTCTCAGCCACACACTGTGGTAGGGACTGCAGGGTACATGTCTGGATCTCCAGCACCTCCCTGACAGCCATGAGGAACGCTTTCAGTACGCTGTGTGAAGACCCCCTGCCAGGCTGAGCAGTCTGCCTTGAAGCAGCAGCAGCAGCAGCAGCAGCAGCCAGCAGCTCATCAGCATCAACAGGGGGTCGCATGGTGGCCTGATCATCACCAACACTTGCTGACAACCCTTCATCACCAACACTTGCTGACAACCCTTCATCACCAACACTGTTGTTGTTACTTGCTGACAACCCTTCATCACCTCCTGCTGCCTCAGCTGCTGCCTCGTAGTGCAGGAGGAATGCATCTAACCGCATCTTCAGCTCTGCAACTTCCAAGATACTGCCTAGAAGCTGTACAGCGCAACTGCGCTTCCAGGCTAGATCAGCCCTGAACAGGTGGCCAAACAGTATGATCATGAGGCAGAGGAGATGTAGCAGAATGTATGATTATGATGTATATGATTATGAGTCGAGGCAGAGGTGTATGAGGTGTATGATTGAGGTGTATGTTTGATGATATCAACAAAATGCATCCAGTTATTTCACATGATTGTCACAGCTTGTTACTGTCACTCCTCGTATTATGTTTACACATCAGCACGTCTAAAGCCAAATTATACAGTAATGTTACAAGACAACATTCTTGAGCAGTAAGTGTGCGCTGCTAGTGCTGCACATTTCAGTATGTGGCTAGCAGTCCTCACCTATCACACTAGACAGCCTACGACATGAGCAGCTGGTTACCTTGATCTGATCCACGTCAGCTGCTCATAGGCTGACAACGAGCCTTGGAGTGCCATTAGACTCAGCTCCACAATGTGCACATTCAAGTCCGATGATGATGTACTAGGGGAATCGTCCTCCGCACCCTCAAAACCACCATAATGATAGTTGCCAGACACAATCTTTGGACCTGCTGCTTTGAAGGTACCCCTGCTACTGGACTTTGGCTTCATGATGACAGCTCCACTACGCAGATGATGAGCTGAGGGCGTTGCATCGTAACCATAAGGGGAGTGATGACTGTCCGCCAGCACATGATGCGGCTCAGATGTCATGGCCCCTGATTCCCGGTACCCACTTTGTATTATCTGTCCTGTTGCGGATGATGAAAAGTATTGAGGGAGCCATTCAAGTAAGCTGTTGCGGCTCATTCCTTCAGGATCTGTTGACTGTACTTCATGATCATTATGACAGGCCTCATGAGCTAGTTCTGAGGGCAGGCCACTAGCAGGAAGCATGAGATCATAATGCCTGCTGCTTCCTAAAGGTTCAAAGCTGTGAGGGCGGGTCATGCCAAACAGCAAAGATGATGACCCGCTCATAATACTTTTTGGCATCCACTCATGGACACCACCAGTTGTAGCAGATTCCTCTTTGGAATCATGGCCAGAAGGTGGAAAGAAGGAGCAGTGCTGCTGTATGTCCTCAAGAGTCCCTATGGCGGTAGAGAAGGGGTTGGTGATAGGTTCACCTGAGCTGTCCTTGAACGGAAACCATCTGCTGCTACTGCTAGTGGTAGTAGCTGTGATGCTACTGCGCTGCTCGCCGACAGCAGGCAGCAGAGTCATCGTATCCTGTTGCACCAGAGCGGTGTCTGCACACCTGCCTTGATGTACTATTCCATTGCGGACAAGGCCTGAGATGGTTGTCCCACTAAGAGGCTTACTTCCGCTCTTACTCTGTGATACATCAGATTCATTATCATCCGCACTGCTGCTGTTGGTGCGAGCATCAGGCTCAACAGCCGCAGTCATGTGATTGACAGCTCGCCGTTCATTTGCGCCTTCTAGTTGCGCTGCAGAGAAAAGCGCTCCAAGAGTGGAGACTGACGTAGAAGCTGGATAGTAGCCAGCAGGAAGCTGAGCAGCATGTCGTCTCCTAGTAAGAAGCTGGCCTGAGGTTGATGCAGAAGGAGGCTCTGCCTGATGATGAGTTGTCCTTAATGAGAGTAGTAGAGACAGGAGGCCTTCATGTTCAGTGAATGATTGCAGTAGCAAGGGTCCATCAGCAGCAGCCTCGACACCACTGTATACATCTCGAGGGCTAGCTGGGGAGTGGCTCACTGAGATGTGATTGTGCCTAAAGATAATGGGAATTTTAAATTTAAGCTCAGGAGTTTCATGTTTACTATTTTGACTCAACATGTTATGTACTTCATCTGACTTAAGAGAGAGCGGAGCTTAAGTGATAACAGCGTGAAATCACATGAGTTCTTGAAAGTGAGGAACATTAGGGTTTGGGTGCAATCTGACGATTTAGTAGTTCTTGCCTGTATAGGTTTTGCACTAGATCATGCACAGCTCCTGCATCACTATTTCTACGCGAGGCTTTGAGCTCCAGGTACACCTGGAATGCAGATTGCTCAAAGTCTTTGACAGCTAAATGATACTCCTGATATCTCAGGTATCACCAATGCTTGAGTTAAGCCGACGGTCACACTATAATGTTAGAATGCTGAAGATGTAAGGATCAATACTCAAAGCAGTTCACCTGATCGATCAAGCTGTGCACCTTGGAGCCTCTTTCTTCATCGCTTTCGCGAGGGTAACCAATCTGAAAACGAAATGAACAGTTGTCCATATTTCTGCATTTTCATGAATCTTATCATGAAAATGTATATGTTCTCATTTCTGTCTCCAACTTTCATAATATACACTCTCACTCCACTGGATAGGACATGACACTTTGTCACAACTCTGCCAGACTCAGAATCAATATCATGCATGGAACACATCTGCAGAAGTAGGTATTAAAATGCTACATGTACCTAACTCCTACTTAGGCCTCAGGGCAGCAGCACCTCATCATGGTCCAGCAAAATTTTAAAAGCTACATCTTTGAACTTGTGCTGAGCTCCTCTGGCCCACAGGTCAGGAATGGATTGCTCACGGCAAATGTGCTTTACCAAATTACGAATCAAAGATACGCATGAGTTGATGTTGCTAGCATCGGCAACCTGGTTGACATCAGTTAACATTGCTGAAGCCCCACCAATCGAAAAATACTAACACGAAAACGTTTGAAATCTGACGAACCCTTTGTAAACCCTAGATATGGGTAGAGAGCTTTCAGTGTACCAGATTGTGATGTATGGATTGGTACTCCAGTTTTCAGAAAGGTCTAGTTGCTGCTCAGGAGGCTGCGCAGGATGCCGCTGAGAGGGCTAAAGTTCTCGCAACGCAGGCCAGCATTCATGCGAAAGCGTACGCAGAACAAGCTGCGGAAAAGGCCAAGGTGGTGATATGTGCATTTATGTTCAATAGGTCTCGATGCCTGAGTGAACCTGTTCATGCACGCTTTACTCGTGCAGCTCATCTGCTTGTAGCACTAATATTCTGTTTCATGCATTGCTCACATAGACTCTGGCACAGCAAGCTGCTGAAGAAGCTCAGCAACACCTAGCTCATTTGCAACAGTCAGCCGCAGTTGCATCTACGACCAAGGACTCATCCCAGGTTAATTCTTGAACCATGTCCTCTATAGAACCATTGACATGTTCTGCCTGTAGCCTCTGTGCTCCTGTGTGGAGTGGATCAAAGTGCTGCTTTCCTTGCGCTCTGAAGGTAGCTGCATGCGATCTTCCATACTTCGGAGTGACGGATGAGCTTCTGCTGAGGGTTAGTGCCATGAGCTACAGCACATTTAGGTAATTTTCAAGCACAGCCGTCTGTTTTATTGTTAATACAGTCAGTAGAGGTCAGTGAATGCTCATGCTCTTTGAATCCTTACTTACCTGAGGGGCGTAACATGCACATGCAAAGCTAGAGTGCAGTTTAAAACCTTCTTCCATAAGATGTCTTCGAAAATATTGCCCTTTTTTGACAGCGACTCTCCTCTCAAAGGGGTGGCTGAACAAGCTGACTTTAAGTTGAGGTGGGAAAGCAAGTCAAGATCCTTGTAAAGGCATGCCTTTAGGCTTCATAAAGTATTTGAATTTGCCATATGAGGAATATGCTCGTTTGTACTGTCCCACAAGTTGTGTTGGCTGTCCTCAAATGTAGTCCTTGGCAGGAGAAACATGTGAGGCTGGTTCTTGAGCGTGCTGAGCAGTTACAAAACCTGAGATTTGCACTTTGCCCTAAGTGAGTAGATGATCTCATTTGAATTCAACGAATACAGAGGCATCAGGAGACAGTCCTTGCACATCTGTAGAGCTGATTGGTCATATGAGTAGCATAAGCTTTTTTATGTGTGATAGCTTGCAATCACTCTTAATGCAAAAGAGCATGCAGCTGCTGGAAATGTTTTGGCCCTTCTCATAGTTGTGAAAGACGGGTCAAATCATTTCCAGCAGCTGTATGCCTACTGCTATGTGGTATCAGAGCTCCTCTGCCTTCATGTCCATCTGTCAGTACAGACATATTCTCCAAATTCAAATTATCATGGGCAACCGTATTCGTTGATACATATTCTTTCTGTATGTGACATTGTCTTTGTAGAAGAATGGATGAGCAACTGTTTTGGACCATATACTTTGCTTCAGTGGTCGACCTTATCCCCCCTCAGGCTGCGAGCCTTTCAGATCAGCCTCCTTCATCTGTAGAACCCTCTTCAATATCTGCTCACATTAATTCTTCTCCCACCAATCCAGGCAGCCAAAAGAAACAGGTAAGGCAAAGGTCACCTATATCCAACACCCAGTAACCAAAACTTATGTGACCCATGTGATCCAGCTCATCGTGATCCTCATTGCAATGTTAATTTTGAGGCTTTCAACTTCAATTCCAGGGTAGACTGAACACAGAATTGATTAAGTGCTTTACATGTGCTTTGTATAAACCAAGTCAAAACTGTTATGGTAAATCTTTACAAGAAGAGCACAATGTTTGTCATGTTGTGTGTCACATCAAGACACGAGATATCAGAAGTAATATCAGCGCAAAGATCTCCTCATCATTAAGGATCTTCTGTCATTTATACTTCCTAGTTTGTTCAATCTCCTGTACAGATTGTGTATTCTCATTGTTCCACATTGCACCATTTGACCTTGATAGGATAATGCATCTATAGAGGAAGATAAGAAGCTGCATTCTGAGCAGGATACCCCTAGCAAGATGCAACAGCAGGGTAGTGCAGGTGGGGCTGAAAACAGTCATACCTCAACTTCATCAAATGCTGCTGGGGTATCAGGCATTGAGTCGGACCAATGGAGAGTGGCGTCACCCTCTGGAGGTCAAATAACAACTCCCAGAAGTGGTGTTGAGAGTGTGGTAGTCGATGTAGATGGCCTGGGTGAAGACTACATGGACCACCTAGATGATCTTGAGGACGATCCAGAGCTAGATGCATATCTTCAGGTGAGAAGCTGCCACAAGTCCCCATTACATCAGGTGATGCTTAGAGGTCGAGTTATTCCTCAAAAGCTGAAATTTTTTCTACAAATAATTTGAATGATTAATTAATGATGTTCAGGAGGCCATGGCTCTCGAGGATGAGGGGGGTTCTGGGGATGGTGAATCTGAAGAGGATCTCGATGACTACATTAATAGCCTCAAGGAAGAAGAAGAAGATATATAATGAAACAACTAGAAATCTATGCAGAATAGAATGCAATTGTTCGAAATGGTAGAGACGTTTTAAAAAATATTTTGAATAATGAGATGTACGCACTCCATCTCCACACAAACAAGTCGTATGGCTGACATTGAATGGTTGAAGTCAATCTTAATTGACTCCCTAATCTGGATTCAAAACCTGTGTTATAACTTTGAGGTCACGTTATCATCAGTGCAAGACGGAGGTTAAATCAAAATCGTACAGTGTACAGGGCTACAGTGCAAAGAGCAACATGAGTAAACGAAGAAACGTGAAGCGTAAATTATCAGATGAGGACGCAGCTCCCACTGAGGTAACAGCAGACCTTGCAACGGGGTCCAAGCCAGTAGAAGCAGTAGCAGAAGAGACTGATGTACAAAAAGATGACAATGCACTAGAGGAGGCAAATGATGGACTCACAGACTATGAGCGACAGCGCAAGGCCCTAATGCAGAAGAACCTGGAGAGGATGCATCAGCTGCAGCTGCCTGCACTGGCAGCTAGCATTGCTCCACCTGCTAGCCAAGGTCCTAAAATATCAAAAAATCGCTCCTTGCCCTCTAATAAAAAAACGTAAGAGTTAAAGCTGATTGTAATGCCTTGCTAACATACATCAATAAGGGTTTGGATTAGAGATGCTTACATTTGATGTTTCATCTCTCATGAAGTGTAGGCGAGTGACCCATCTAATATAATCAAGATATTGTTGTCATGGTCTGATTCCCATTTGTGTTTAATTTCACACAAATCACACAGGACAGTTGCACTAAAGGCATCATTCAGTTGGCATGTCAGCCAAGAATCACTTCTCACTTCTCACCCCATCTTTTCAGGAAGGCCCCTGCTCCTCCTGCCAGGCAGTCCATGCGGGTGAGAGGCGTCGCCGCCGATCCTGCCCTCGCAGCCGGCATTCTGAGAGAGAGTTTAGGAGGCTTTGTGGAGCTGGCTGCTGGTCTGGGCGCAGCAAAAGCGGCAGCAGACGCACTTGCACCTCCGAAACCAGCAGGGCGCCATCCTCAGGGTGTGCAATTGTCTGGACATATGTACAGACACTCTTAACTCATGTCTCTACTTTGTCTACCTTGCATAGTATATTGTTGGGGTAAGGCCTCATAAGACTGAATATGTGAAGTCGATACAAACGTAACTGAAGCCGATTCGTACTGAAGCCGAATCAGCACCGCAAGATTGAGAGGCGGGGTATTGACGTTATATACAGCATCCAGTAAGGCGGATGTGCTGAACTTGCAAGTGGTGGCTGTGATGCAGGCCCCCTGGAGTTCAAGAGTGAAGGCTCAGACTCCGAAACCTCTGATACCGCATTCTTGGAGTCTCTCAGGTCCCTTGCTGCAATGAAGCATGAGAAGGTAGCATCATCAGCTGGTATTGAGCCAGGAGGCGTGATCAAGGTCAAGGATGTGGGCTCGCTGACACTGAGGGAAGCGGATGTTGCAAAAGTATGTTCACAAACATAAAGGCCTAATAAATAGTTCAAACTTGAGCAAAAAATTGTTTTGATGTTTTGCTCATGCATACATCTGCGCAGTAGGCATAATGCGAAGTAAAGCAGTTAGCTCATACATGCACCCTCATGTCAAGAAACCTCCTTTAAAATAAAGAATCTTTTGAAGCAGCTTTGGCACATTGAACCAGCAGTATCCCTCCTGATGGGTTTATCATCATTCTGCCTCAGGTTACCAGGGATGGTGTCACCGGTATGGCCTTCCATCCTTCAACGTCCCTAGGATTGCTCTTGATGGCAGCTGACAAGAAGGGCAACGTGGCACTGTGGAAAGTAGACAGCAAAGAAGACGAAGAAGGTGATTCGGACTGATACTTGACAGACCTGGTGAGAAGGAGTCTCGTGTGACTTGAGATTTAAACAGTCATTCAGGTCTTCTTGTCCATGTCTCTTATGAATTTTTGAGACCTTGAGTAAATGGAGTATTGCTTTAAAGTGGCTGACTATGTTTAGTTAGCATTGCAATGGATTCTGTTGACAATTTGGGGATTTCAAGTCATTGAATGAATTACTTTCCGAGTTGACGTTCATCGCATTGTTTCTGTTTTTTAGGGCAGCTCCTGAGCTTCCCTATCCACAGCGAGTACGTGAGTGCAGTACGGTGGTTGGGAAGTGAGTCGCAGTATATGCTGGCAACCTCCAGCTATGACGGCTCAGTTCGAGTGCTGGACGTGAATGCCGGGATGTACAATCTGGTACAAGATAGGAATGGCATGTGCCTTTGCCTGATGTGTTTTCACACTTACATCACATAAGGCAATCGCAGGTATGAATAATTATAACAGGCTATCCTTGACTGTGGCCTCGCTCCATGTGGCCTTTCTCCATGTGGCCTCACTCCATATCCTACCTGTATTCAGGTTCCTGGCCTTCCAAAGGATATTGAAATAAGTGCAATGGATGCCACCACATGTGGAGGGTGAGGACACACGAGGGAGCAAAAGGGTTGCGTTGGGGTCAACTTATTTCTGAACTGAGAACCTGGAAGAGAGATTGCGAAACCTACAGACCTTCAGCGTTAAATACACGGAAATAGCAGATGATGATAATGTAGTTATGATTGTTGGCTCCTAGTGTGACTTCCCTTAAGATGCCTCGTGCCTCATGATTGCAGGTCCATATTTGTGGGTAGCAATGGAGGTGAGCTGTTGCATCTAGACATAAGATCAGGAGAGAAGAAGGGCAAGGTTCTGCAAGTTCATGAAAAGTGAGTGACTTATTGGTTACTACCTTGAGAGGCTAGCTCTGTACACTAAACAATAGCCATTCTGATGCTTAGCATCCTTATAAGCTTTGACATGTTCTCTTAATTCTTAAACCACACCAGATCGCCCTGATTAGGTTGCAATGCTGTCCCTGATTCTTGGGGTTTGATGGAGTCTCTGCCCAAGTCTTCCTGCAGCATACATGCATGTGAATCTTTCATGCAATGCCCTTGTATTCCAGTCGATTAGATAATCCATGCATGTAAATCTTTCATGCAATGCCCTTGTATTCCAACCTATTAGATAATTCTTGCAGGCGAACGAACTCAATTCACTTGGAGCCTAGGGACGGAAACCTGCTCACAACCAGTAGCAGTGATTCTCAAGGTAGCATGACATGTGTACCTGTTCTCAGAATAACAAGCAGGACATATTAATTCTGATAAAAAGATTGTAAGGCTTTACTTTAAGTTTTTACTTAGGTCAGTTATTTACAAAGTAGTCATCAGCTGCTGATCTGAATGCTGTCATCAAATTTCTTGATCAAGTGTAATTACAGTCATGGTCAAGGACTCATGAAACCTCCCTTATGACAGTTAAAGTGTGGGACATCCGCAAGTGGGGACCTACTCCTGTGATCACACTTTCTCACAAGAAATCTTGCCATGCAGCATTCTTTGCACCTGACGGGTCTCAAGTGAGAGGTTTTATGGTTACCTGATGGATTTTTGTGATTTTAGATGAAGATCCAGCTCAATGTCTTCATCATGCAAAGCTTGCTAAATTATGCATGTTCTGCTTGTAGAGAATCTTGTCGACGTCCTTTGATGACACACTTGGGGTCTCAACTGGAAATAGTGGATCAAAATCCCTCAGCATCAAACATGATAACCAAACAGGAAGGTATGTAAGCTATCCTTTCCTACATGATCCCTGACTAGAGAGGATTTTCATGCAACCATTGAAGTTCCTCTCCCTATTTCCGATGCTGACTAAAATTTTAATGATGCCCAAACATGTTATTTGCCGGTCCTCATCAGATGGGTGGTACCATTTCGAGCAGTCTGGGGCCCTGAGGGTAGTAGCTGGGCTGCAGTAGGATGTATGAAACGTGGTGTGGACATTTTTTGTACAGAGACCGGACGCCAGCTCACTACTTTGCGTAATGATTTGATGACAGCAATTCCCTCCAGACTCTGTGTACATGCCTCTTCCCCCGTGTTGGCAGCTGCTACTAGCAGTGGTAGAGTGCACATTTGGAGGTTGTAGTTCTAACCAAAACATACCTGTTTACTATGTATCTTACCGTTCGCATGCTTGACTTATACCTGCCTCTTGTCTTAATACCTGCACATAATTATTAGGATTAGCAGTCTTTCTTGAGACTATGAGTTACCATTCCTCTGCATTGAAGTGCTCCTACGACAGCATACGTTTTTTTTACATTTTCTGAATCTAACTCCACATTTTTTCATTTGTAGATCTAACAGATCTTAGCGTTACAGAATGCTTCGACAATAACATCAACTGTACCTGACAAATGCTGATAGTGAGCAACATCGACAAGTAAACGAGTCGTTAGAGGAGCAGCCTTTCAATGTTAAGCTTGAAATGCAAGTTGATGCACTTATCCACTGGCCATGGAGGATTCCTGTCTTCAAAGGCTAGCATAATTCCGTCAACGTCCAAATACCAGCAGAATCGATCTGGTGCTCATTATGCCGCAGCTCCCTCCCTAGAGGTGTCAAAATGTATGCACGAGGACGAACCCAGTCTTGCAAGCACTTCTGGCAGGGATATGTGTGATTCCCGCCTTGTTAAACAGTTTTCAGCGACGGGCCCTGAGAGTTTCGCATTGAACCGCCGAAGCCTCGCGCTGTCATTCATAACCACAGCTGCATGTATGACCTCCGGGACCTTGATCCAGCCTCCTGAATCAAATGCCAGCAAGCTACCAGATGCAGCTGACAGAGCTTGGGAAGCCTTGGGAGGTGGGCCTCCTGACTTGTTCTTTCCCATGGAGTTTCTGGGAGTGTGGGACGTGAGCTCTGTGTTGGTCTCTGTGGAGACACCGCAAGGCCTAGACTTTGTTCCCAACAAGGAGTCCCTGAAGAGAGCGATCGACCAAGATTTGAAGAAGGAGGCCAGGTGCAAGAGCCAACCTAGAACCTTGCATTTAACCTGGTATTTGGGCAACCCTTGTCATGTCCTAGGATGTTGACTGATGAGGGTACTTATGAAATGAGATCAATGTGTAGGCATGCATCATTCCCCTTTATTCCTTTCCATCTTGTTGGTAAACATTGTCAAGAGGTATCCATGAATGGAAATATCAACTTCAAGGAAGCCACAATTCAAATTAAGCATGATGTGCATATTTGCTTCTCATGCAATAGTCAACCTGTATGCGTCAAAAGGCCTCCTGTGTCATGACTGCCTGGCGGAAGTGGTGTCTCTGTTGCCTTGTCAACGCTTGTCCTGTCTGCAATGTTTGTCAGGTACCAAGTCAAGTACATGACTGACCCTAGTGGCAGGCCACAAACCATCTTTGACCGACGATTCAATACTGTGTCCCTGCTGGAGATGTACTATGGGGAAAAAACTCCTATAGCTTCGCGCATTGAGTGGAATCCCCAGGATCCAAACATAATGAAACTGGATCTCCCAGGGTGAGATCTCACATGCAAGCAGTCCGCCCATCCTCTAGTCTCTTAGTTTTTCACTCTACCCAAGCACAACTTACCTACTTTTAGACTTCCTTGGTCCAGCAACACGTAGACATATTAGTAAGGGTTCTAGTTATCTGTGGTGCACGATTAACGTATGACTCTCATACCTGTCTTATGATGTTAAGTCATCAAATGCTCCCTCCCTGATGTCCTGTAGTAACAAGATAATTCGTACGCGCGTGACTCGAAGAAGTATGAACCAACTTGGATCTGACCGTCTGGAGTCATCGGAGTACTTTGAACAGGTGAGATCATCAATCTGGACCTGACAACATAGAGTCATCAGAGTGATTAGATATGATTGTCAGTACTGTTCAGAATTTGGACGAGACATGTGAGTTCGATAGCATCCGAGCATGCTGAAATTATGTGAAATAGAAATCTGTATTTCATTCGCTTCAGCCATCATGGTTGGAAACCTGTATTTCATTTGCTTCAGCCATGGTTGGAAACCCGTCTGGCCAAGAGGTGCCAGTAGTGAGCAAGGAGTTTGCAATACTGTGATTGTTTAAAGTCTGCTGAATTAGTTAGTTAGTTAGCTAGTATAGGGATGATTTCAGTATGTGAGAGTGAGCCTGAGGCAGGCAAGGTTATGATTGCCTGATTGCTAGTCTAAAATCAGATTCATGCCGAACATGACTGTCTTCTCAAGTGCAATGTTGAATCCTAATGTTGAATCCTAATAATGTTGAATCCTAATAATGTTGAATCCTAATGTTGAAACCTAATGTTGAAACCTAATGTTGAATCCTAATGTTGAAACCTAATGTTGAAATCTAATGTTGAATCCTAATGTTGAAACCTAATGTTGAATCCTAATGTTGAAACCTAATGTTGAACCCGAATGTAATTTTGCATATTCATTGTTTTTTTAATATCATAGATTTATGAGGGGGAGGATAGTATTGGGGAGTCATCACGTCTCAAGGCCAGTCAATGCTTCACAAAATACAAGTGGAGAAGTAAGGAGGCTGTGGTAGCAGCAGGTGGAGGTCCTACCATTGTTGCAACGCAAGTGGTCTCGGACTTCTTGACACCCTTTGATGATGAAATATTGTATCTCAAGGTGAGCCCAGTAAGGAGGTCATAATGACCCTGCTTTGATGACAAAATGCTGTCCCTGAATATGTGCCATTACGGGATATTGAAAAGGATGTAGTTCATGATGGTGATGATGAAGGTCAAGAATATATCTCGTTGCAATGTTGATATGCAATTGATGTTGTTCTAAACTTTTCTCTTTGTGTTCTACTTCTTGCAGGCCATGAACAGGCCTGTTGCAACATATACATACAAGATGGCTTTCACTCGCCCTCCTAACAGTGCTGTATAGCAGCTTATCCACTGATTGTTGTTGAGATCTTGAATAATGCGCTTATTCGCCAACTGTGACTGGCAATGCTCATGGATAAGGAGCGCTCCTGATTGAGCCATATTGAGACGATGCCATGTTACTGTATTGCTGCGCATTCTAAATGTGTACTCATGAGATCAATATGCATCAGCGCATATTTCAATTATGCATTATATGCAGAATCTTATTTCAAACTTGTGTTCCTCTTATTTGTCTACTGATCACAAAGCACGATAAGCTTCATTATTGCGTCACTAGAAAAGCTTCCATGCAAGTAGTGCTGCGTCATCAGCTTCAGCGTCATACACTGCCGCCCTTCTCAAGACCTGTAAGTTCTTCTCTCGCGTTTGCACATCAGCCAGAGCTGCAGCATGTTTAGCATGGTCCCCTCTCGCAGTGAAGACATCCAGCATAGCCTGCAAAGGGGGGGGGGGGGTAATACCAGCAAGAACAGCATGTAAAGATATGAGGGGTATGAACGGGTACTAAAACTACTGCATAATGCGGCTGCATGCAAGCTGCTAGGTTGAGACTACCCCCCAAAGTGACGAAGTGCAAGGCGAACTGAAGAATTAAGGGCAACGTTTTAATGGTACACTGGGCTTCTGTATTTGAAGGCTAGCACTGCTGTAAGTCAAACAGCACAAAATGTTAACGGAAGGGGCAGCTGTGCCTTGGCAATCAGAAGAAGCAGGCTTCACATATTTGAGGCACTATGAGTTTTGAGGCTGACGTTACCTCACTGGAGGTATAGTCCTAGTAGGAATGCGTGTTCTAACAATGCAAGTCAGATCGGGGGAAATTCCTAATATTGCAACATGTATAGGGCCGCATCCATGAGTTCCCGCACTGCTTACTCTCTTCAATGCTGCTGTTGTCGCCAAATCCCCATTGTTTTTCGCAAGCTGTACTGCAGAGGCCAGCATCTGCTCAGCCCCTGCAATATCCATGTGCAGTCCACTGCCTCCAATACTAGAAGCGGCGCTGAGGGTGGCGGCAGATAATGCAGCTCCACCACCATTGCTAGGTGGCGGGCTCAACATCATGGCTTGATTCATGCCAGCAGGTGTAGTACCAGCTACTCCACATACTACCCCCGGCACTTCCTTAGCACTACTAGGCCCTGCTGCTGCTGCTGCTGCTGCTCTAGTACTGCTTTGGTTTGAGGCCGCTGCCAATAGGGAGGTGTGCGACCCAGAAGCGCTACATCCGCCTCTCAGCTGGAGGGGTGCAGTGACAAGCATTAGCGAGGTGACTAACTGGTGGTGGCGCAGCTGGCGATGAGCAACCTGCATGACATTGCATGATTCAAAAACTGAAGGAATGAGCATGTGCGGCTGTTGGGATCAACAGAATGTGCTTTCAAGGAGATATAGACATCTGACTCAAAGCAGTTTTTGAACCTCGGGAGAAAAGGCTTGTTGCTCAGGCTTCTGGTAGCAGTACACAAAAAAAGATGAGGGTCTTCATTTCGACAATGGTATAGCAATCTGATGTTTGCTCAAACTGGCTTTGAGTAAACTTAATGCTATCATGTCATACCTGGTGAAGAATACTTTTCATTCACTTAATAACGCCAATAAACAGCCTTATAAACACCACCAGAGGCAAGTAATGGCAAGGCGAATACCGAGGCTCACCCTCAGTGCTCGAGTGAGAAGCATCCTTCCACTTTGTTCATGCTCCTTGCACGCTTCACTGGAAGATGAGCTGGCAGCCAGGCGCAGTCGGATCACACCAGACACCATCTTCAGAAACCAAAGAGGAATAATACAGCTCAGCAGGTAGTGCACAGTATGGAGAATTAAGGAATATAAAATATCATCTACAATGTCATCTAATATTTCATCTACTATGTTATCTACTATGACACAGTTGATTTAATAATTACTTCAGTCGGTTATGCGGCAGTCATCTTAAACAAGCAAAACCTAAGAACATGAGCAGCCTGGTCAACTGGCTGTGTTGGAGATGTAAGAGAGCTATTGACCAAGGGCCAGCGTCAATAATGATGCTGCACAGGCTTACCCATCACCAAGTAAGCAAAGCACGGACAATACGGGAGATAGTATGAGCATGCATGAGAGACCAAAACAATCATGCTTATCAGTACCACCAGTTGTCTTGTTGAAGCCAACTCGATTAATCATGCAGTCAAGCTCTAGGTGACAACTGTAACCAGGCCACAAACCTGCAACTGTAACCTGCAACTGTAACCAGGCCACAAACCTGCAACACACAGGATTCTTGCAACCCCATGCCCTCCTGTTGCCTTGTCAGATGCCCAGTAGCATCTTGTTGGAGTCCTCCAATGGCATCAATTGCACGACTCACACTTTCAGGGCCCTCCTGCGAGATTTCATTTTGATGTATCAAGGGTCAGGTAGATTCATGAATGAAGGAGAAGCAGTAAAAAAGGAATGCAGAGGTTAGTGGACATCAGTTTGACCTACGTATCATCACTGGCACAGCTAAGGCTGCAGTATGTCATGGGTGCACGAGCCTGCTACAGGATCTCACCTGGGAAAGGGCAGAACATGCCTGCAAGGAAGCAGCTGCTAGGCTGGCAGGCTCTGAAGCTCCTGATTGCCGAAGACTCTCCGCAGCAGCTGCAAAGTGGGCCTCAGCATGGCTGTACCTCGCTGTGGCATGGCAGTACAGTCCCACCAGGACATGGGCATGAGGGACTTTGTCACTCAATAAATTCGGGAACATCATGACCTGTCGTCAACAAAGAGTGAAAAGAGAAAGGTAAAAAGAGTGACTATGCAATGAAACATGGTGCATGCTGTTGAAATAGCAGCCTCACCTTCGACAAGGCAGCCTGTAGATCTAGCCTGGCCTCTATAAATTGGCCTTGCAACATTCTGAGCTGTGCTCTTTGTGAGCTGACAGCGAAGGACATCGCCAATACGTGTCTCGCCTCCCACAGTTGAATGTGATCCAGACTCTCTTCCGACAATGATGACATGCTTTGATCAGGAAGCGCAGGCAGCAAGCACATAGAAGACAGCAGAGCCTGTCGTAACAAATCATAAACACGAAAAGTCAGAAGTAGTGAAGAGGCGCTGAGTCAGTCACACACTGTCCGCCACATGCTGGCAGTGATGTAGTAGGGAGGACGAATGAACGAAATACACAGTGTTTCCAAGAAGAAATGCTCTGAACATCCAAGACATGATCTAATGCAGGCATGTACCTGCACAGATTTCGCAGCTGTTTCAAGATGCTGATGCGCTGAGTCAATATTCCCACTGTTGGTCAGAATTTCAGCTGCTGTCAGCGACATGATGACTCTCAAAGCCTGAGGAGGGAGCCACTTGTAGCCTGCAAGGAGAGAGGGGTGAGAGGGATGAGAGCTCAACCCTTACAAGCTCAACCCTGAACCCTAAGCTGTTAAGAGGAACAGGCAAGATTATCTTCAAGCAGTACAAGTCTTGACACATGAAGAGGGCAGAGACCCTTCTAATATACTTACCAATGTCATTTACATTGTTATACATGCTCTCCACTTGAGACAGCAGGTCCTCTATGGTCTCCACTAACAGCAGGGACCCTCGAGCTCCTGACTGGCTTGGAGTATCCATCTCAGAGATCTTCCCCAACGACATGCAGTTCAAGGCCTGAATCATAATAATATTTCAGCATCAATAAGTTACGTCACAACACGTCAGTACATCCTCTGTCGGTTGTATGTCCAGCAATGCAACCAACTATGATATTTCATTATCAACCCCACTTACAAGAAGAGATAGTTACTTACTTTTAGAGTCAAAGGTGTAATCTGAGACAGTTGTAGGTGTTCATGTAAGCAAAGAAGCCATGACATGGACAGGTTTTGAAAAATTATTTCAAAATATGAGGTACCTGAAGCATGTTAAAATGCAGCTGTATATACGGAATGAAGGCTGGTGGCATTGTATTGCCCAGACTTGGCTCCATAAGCAAGGTACTCAAAGAGCTGAGGAGTTGGCTGACATGCGTTGTGTCTGGTGACGCTATTGCAAGCTGCAAGCCTGCTAGCAGAAATAAGACCTGCCAGAGGGGTGGAGTGGAAGGTGCAAATTTCCAGGGCAACTCTGAGGCATCATTGTTATCAGGGTTTACAATCAGGTTCCACACAGGTTAGTGATTTCAGTTTGCTATGGAGAGTTTCATGCTAATTTAATCCTCAGCTACTACAACCAGTAAAGGAAAGACAGATAGAGGCAATATACAGTCGTGGCATACCCCGTGGCCGTATACAGTGCCCTGTGCCCTGTCAAGGCTTACCCTGTAGTGCCGCCCCTGATGTACAAACCTGCAGTGACGGCTGCCGGGCCTCAGTGGCTGCAATAAGGCCTTCATCAATACACTCATGTACCGCCTCCTGGGTGCCTGAATTCATCAGCAGCTCGGCAAGCTGCAGGTACAAGTGGCAAGCCCAGGCATGGAGCTCCTCCCTGTTCATAGGTGTGATGTATGCACTTTTCTAACATGAAAGAATTAAGACCATACAGCTATGAGATCTATAAAATGAATGAAGAATTTTAGAAACAGAGAAACCGGTATGCGCTAGAAAGCAAGTCTACAACTTGACAATATCTTGCTGAACCCTAGTTAGATTTAAGCATATTTTCTTATTGCTTATCTTTGCACCTTTCACTGGAAGATGCTCCTTGCTTGCAGGCATCCAGGCCATTGCGTAATGCTTGTATTCCAACATCTATCTCAGCAGTGTACTTGCAGAGCTCGCCCATGTAGCTGATAAACATTAATATGTGAGGTATGCAAAACAGGAAAAGTTTGGGATACCTCCCAACAAAACCTATATTTCAAATTACCAGCAGAGGACTAAGATCTAAGCACTTTGTTTCAGACCTTAGGAGCAGCGTTACTTCAAAAAATACTTGCCAATGCAAGAAATGCTTTCTTGGTTTCATAATGCAATCGAATTGTCAAATTGAAATGCCTCCTAGTTTCAAATGAAGACGCTTGACTAGTACACCTACGCTAAGATCAAGCCAAGGGCAATGCATAGTTAGAAGTTCCATACCTTGACACTTGAGCTTTCAAGGCATAAGCGCCCATAAGCCTTTGACTGAGCAGTGACTGCAATGTACGTTCATTTTGACAGATTTACTTCCATGTTAGAGGTAGGAAGCCTAAATCAGGACGTGATTTCAGCTAGCTAGCACATACCGCTTGCTTCAAGTGAGTTTTTGCCATTTTCAGGTTCCTGGTGTGGTTCACCAGCAAATGCCCTAGTTTGCATCTCACACGGGCTTCTTGCTCTGGTAGAAGTCTCAGTGTAATCAAACCTTGGAGGCAGTGGATTGCATGCAGTGGAAAGCCATCCTGCTCAAACTTGATGGCTAGTAGAGACAGAGCATCGGCAGCCATGCACAAAAAAATTGAAATTCAAGAGTACAAACTGACTGCTCAAAAATGGGACAAATCGATTTCGATAAGACTAGTTGTAGATTTAAACATCAAATTGGCAATGTTTTTCAAATTCGTGTAGATGTAAATCTACGGAGGGTAAACCCTGATTCCATCACCCTCCTTACAGGTAAGAAGGTATCGCCGACGGGCAACAAGTATTCGAATCTGCTGTATGCAGGGCATGACTGTGCCCATTTTTGATTATGGGGACTCAGAAGGAGCGGAAGATCGAGGTATGTTAAAAGGTGAGGGGTAACCATTCGATTTTACGCAGTAGAGGTATCACTGTCGTATTTTGATGTATGTTAATACTCACATTCAATTCTCACAAATCTCATGCAGATGCTGTCTGCGGTGACAACATTGAAGATAGACCCCTGTCTCTGGAAGTAAAAGAGCCTTTGATTGACAAAAGACGAGACAATTTCCCACACTCAATAAGTCAGCATGATGGACAAGTGAGCGAGGTAGACTCCAGCTTTCAGAAACTGCACATGCATGAAGATGAAAGATGCACAAATGGAGACATCAGCTCAAAATCTCACGACTGCCTGAGGGGAAGTGGAGTTACAGTCCCTTCAAAGTATGAGACTGGTGGTGATGAGTCAGATCTGCTCCTGGGCAAGGAGCTGGTGGAGGTACAGCGGCGGAGAGCAGCTCTCACTGCAGTACTGTTTCTTGTGGAGAGGGACTCGTTGACAGAGCAGGAGCTATCTGTTTGGGCTGCGCCGTTGAGTGGAGAGGAATTAATGCAGGTGGGAGCCAGTAGCTTGTTCATATTATCTAGGATAAGCACATGCTTGTAAGGGCCCATGCAGGCAGAAGGTAGAAACATCATTTCAGTCCCTTGCCAGCAAAGGTTATTGACATAGATGACAGATTGGAAGAGGTAGGGTTTAGGATTTAGAGGTAGGGCACATATTGCTTGCCTGTGCTGTATTGATATCCAACATTTGTATGCTTAAGCTGTGGAGCTAGTTATAGTGACCTCATGGATCAGCCATGGGAGGTGCTGGCATCATCATGATACCACTGCAGAGAGATTGAAGTCAGGGAGTGATTTTGAGACAAGAAAGTGATGTTGAAATATTCAGTAACTTCCGGGCTTGACATCCTTAGCAAGCCCTGCTAACTATGCTCCAGCTATTTCAAGGCAACAATGATATTTTTAAAGGATTATGTGCTTTTTGGTGCAACTAGCCAACCTAAATGCCTCCATGCTGTCAATGTTCATACTTCCATGCTGGCAATGTTCATACTTCCATGCTGGCAATGCTCATACTTCCATGCTGGCAATGTTCATACTTCCATGCTGGCAATGCTCATACTTCCATGCTGTCAATGCTCATACTTCCATGCTGTCAATGTTCAGGCTTCCATGCTGGCAATGTTCATACTTCCATGCTGGCAATGCTCATACTTCCATGCTGGCAATGTTCATACTTCCATGCTGTCAACGCTCATACTTCCATGCTGTCAACGCTCATACTTCCATGCTGGCAATGTTCATACTTCCATGCTGGCATTGCTCATACTTCCATGCTGGCAATGTTCATACTTCCATGCTGGCAATGTTCATACTTCCATGCTGGCAACGCTCATACTTCCATGCTGGCAATGCTCATACTTCCATGCTGGCAATGCTCATACTTCCATGCTGGCAATGCTCATACTTCCATGCTGGCAATGCTTATACTTCCATGCTGGCAATGCTCATACTTCCATGCTGGCAATGCTCATACTTCCATGCTGGCAATGTTCAGGCTTCCATGCAGGCAATGTTCAGGCTTCCATGCAGGCAATGCTCATAGTTCCATGCTTCCATGCAGGCTGCCGAGGAGCGGGCCCTGGCTGGTCGATGTGGTAACCCAACATGCAGCAAGCCCTATATGTGGGGAGCAGCTGGCCCCTCCGCCATCCTCAGGCACAAACTGATGCATGGCATCAGAGCCACTGTAGAAGATGGAGAGTTGGAGGAGTTGAATTCGTCAAAAAGGAGGGTTTCTGGACGGCATGCTGCCATAACAGCCAAGCTGAACTCAGCTGCTGTACACTCAGACGAGGATGAGGGTGCAGAGCCTGATGGCAGGGAGGATTGGGATACGGAGCATGAGGATGGGAACTGTGAAGGAGAGGAAGAGGAGGAGCAGGAGGAGGTAGATGGTGATGATGATGCTGGGGTTGATGCTCTTGTATTGCCTGAAGCTAAAGGTGGTGAGGAACTGTACATCAATGCACAGCCAAGCAGACATAGCACCAAAAGGAGCAGTACACTCCTTGCGGCTCCACATGTTGAGGACGACATGGCAGCTCAATGCTGCTGCAGTGTGTCTTGTCAGCGCATGCTGAGAGGGTACAGCGTCCAGCTGGGAGACCCTTTGAAACGGCTGCAGCCTCCTGCCTGGAAGCAGGTGCTGGCAGCTGCAGAGACAGCAGCAGGGGAAGGCCCTTCTGCTGCAATGGCAAGCATGGCAGCAGCTCCTTCACATGCGCCACGGCATGGCGTGGCAGCAGGCGGTCAGTATGGGGAAAACAAAGGCGTGGCAGCTAGAGGTGCCAGAGGGACGGTCACAATGCTGGCAGAAGTAAAGGAGAGGATGCCATCAGGCTCCCACCTGCTGCCCACGACTGACAAGCCGGAACGTGATGATGCTGACCTGTCTACTTCACAGAGTTCCCAAGTCATGGGGCATGTGCCGCTGTCCAACTCTGTGGAGGGTTACATGCCTAAGACATTTAGTGGCCTCACTAAGGATTCAGATATTGGGCGTCTATCTTCAGTCACAAATCCAGTAGTTACTCCTAAGCAGGTGATTGGGGGTTTAACAACTAGTATCAGATCAGCCTCAGCTACACGCCCTCCTCCAGATTCAGCTACAAGGTATACAACTGCAGATCCCAGCTTAAAGCGCTGCTCCTCTGCCATGCCAGCTGGTTACAGTTCCTTCTGCGCCTCGCTGCTACCAGCACGTGGCATCCTTAAGAAGCTTCCGGATGATGAGAAGCCCAGCTGCATTCATCTCTCGCACAGCAGATGGAGAGACAATGCTGCACTGAAAAGAAGCATTAGCTTCAACCATGTGGTGAGTCTCCTGCCTTAGGACTTTCCTGTGGTACTATCTGAGATACCTGAAAGGCCCAATTATTTGTGAGTACTTTTTGAGAGCCAGGCTTAAGTTGTCAAGCAGGTAAGTCCATAAGTAGAATGTTTTCTCCTGTAATGCTGCTGCATCTCACGGCCTTCTAGGTTACCGCTTGATATAAGTGGCCCTCAGGCTCACAGCCATTTTGCAGCACTCATCTCTGGTCTGTTACTTATGTTATATTTTCATGGATGACACAGGTGGAGTGCAGGGTTGATGAGTTGAGTGATGATGCCAGTTCAGCATGGACCCCTGACATCAGCCGCTTCCATTACTTCCCGCCTCTAGGTCCTCCCCATCCTCCGCCTCACTGTGAAGCCACTGCTATGGACCTAGCAGATGACAGTAGCAGCAGCAGCAGCAGCAAGCGGTCGTCGTACATCTTCACTGAATTGTTGAAGGACAGCCCATGTAGACCGTTGCTGGGGGCGGGTCAGCGCTTTGTGAGACTTCCTCCTCCATCTCTGGCAGGCGGGAGGCAGGTGGTGATTGTGCCAAGAGAGAAGAGGGCCACTTCTGAGGCTGCGGCACTGAGGCAGCAGCAGGGAGGACTGGCTGCGGTATCGGAGCATCCTGAAGACATTTCACGAGCAGGCTTATCATCAAGCCTAGACAACCCATCCCTGCTAGGGAATGTGATAGAGAGACCTGTAGGACCTTCCATCTGCCATACTGCAGGTCTAAGTCCAGCTGGTCAATGCGTGACTACTCACAACAATAGGGACCATCATGTACAGGGCAGTACAAGCACTCCCAAGGTGGTCATTGTACCTCGGCGCGCCATTGTGGCTGGCAGAGCTGCTCCTGCTGCTGCAGCTCCTCTTACGTCTCAGCTGCCAAGGTCAACATCCAGTAGTGCCACTGCTCCTGATACTGCCTCCCCAGCTCTAGTAGCTTCTGACACCTCATCAACATCCAGTAGTACCACTGCTCCTGATACTGCCTCCCCAGCTCTAGTAGCTTCTGACACCTCATCAACGTTAACAGGTGTCTCAAACAGCCCTCAGCTACAACTGAGGATGGGCAGTGATGATGACGTTGAAGTACGGACAGCGTCTGGGAAGCAAGAGTCAGCTGACCCTGTCTCTGAAAACTTGGCACAGACATCTCATCTCTCACATGAAAGTGGCAGGGGAGGTCCTGGAGATACTCAAGCAGCTGGAATGAACACTGTCTTGGCAGCGGAAGCTGGTGTTAAGGATGTCTTGGCAGCGGAAGCTGGTGTTAAGGATGTCCTGGCAGCGGAAGCTGGTGTTAAGGATGTCCTGGCAGCGGAAGCTGGTGTTAAGGATGTCCTGGCAGCGGAAGCTGGTGTTAAGGATGTCCTGGCAGCGGAAGCTGGTGTTAAGGATGTCCTGGCAGCACAGGGAGAAGGGTTTGAAGCTTCATCAAGTGGTATTGTCAAGGGTGAAGCACCTACCTCACTATCAGCATCAACACCTGCAGCATTCTCAACTGTTGAGGCAGAATTCTCAACTGCTGAGGCAGCAAAAGGCGGACATACCATTGCTGTGGATGCGCCCTCCGGGAGACAGCATTATGTAGTGAAGCGGCCTAAGCCCGTGTTCCGGCCTGGGCTTCCCTCTCGCCATGCTGGGCGTGGCGGTGTCATCCTCCTTGAAACTCCACCTGATCTCAACTTCAAACAAAGTCCAATGGAGAAGTTCCTCCTCAAATCTTCTTCCCAGACTCTACAGCCACTGTCTCCTGGGCCAGGACGTAGCAGGGGGACTGAGGCAGAACCTTCTGTGCTCTACTACCCCCAGGCTGAATCCTCTGCATCACCTTCTCTCAATGCGTGTTCAAGTGATGTTCAAAAGGGACCAGGTGGTGTGGTTGTAATTCGTGGCAGCCATGGAGCGGACAATGCTTTGGAGCGTGAGCGGAGACGGCAGGCAAGACTAGATGCTCAGGCCCATGGCCTCCTGGTTGAACATATGCATGTGGATTACTGCCGCAGTGCCGGGTATGAAGGCAGGGAAGTGGGGGAAGTGGGTGCGGAGGAGGAAGACGAGGACAGACAAGATGTGGAGGACGGTAGTCATTCTTTTGTCACTAGGGTAACATCGGGTCACCCCCAAGGTGATAAGGAAAATACTGTTGATAATGATGATGATGATGATGATGATAATAATGAGGTTTGTGGGCAGCCCGCTATTCAGAGTGGCGTGCATAATGAAGCGGAGGTAGGAGCTTGTCTGCAGAACAGCTGCACCACGGAATCAAGTCAGGTGGTTACTCATTTTGTACTGGGAGGAGGCGTGACTACTGCAAGAGACAGCACTGAAATGGGGCATCAGGGAGGTTCCGGACGATCATTCACTGTGCTTGATCCTTTGAGCAGGTCTCTGATAACTGATGACCATGATCACGGCCTGAACCCTGAGGATGACCTCAGCCTGAACCCTGAGGATGACCTCAGCCTGAACCCTGAGCTGGGATCTTTAGGTCCTGAAGCAGATCCTCGCCGCCTTGGTGAACACCTCATTGATGCTATTGCTGAGGATGGTGATAGTGACCAGGAGGAAGATGATGATGAGGTGGAGGTGTTGGATTGCACTAATAGGCATGCAGCAGGTTCCTATCATGACTATGATATCACTGCTACGTCTTCAACACGTCAAGGCGGGGGCTTGATTGTGGAGGAAGCTGAAATCATAGGAGAGAGTGTTCATAGTGGAGGTGATGATTATGATGCCTATGAGGAGGAGGAAGATGACACGTCACCGGCTGCTCCTTTCTTTTCGGATCCACCAAAGGAGTTCAGGCTAGAGGTCAGCCCCTTTATGGAGCTGTGGAGCGTGGTTTCGGGCTGGTTGACGGTCTACAGCATTGAGTACTTGTGCGCAGACAGTGATGCAGAGGCTAAAACGGCTCTGACTGAGGCAGTAAGCAAGTTTGGAGGCGCTATTGCTGCTTTCAGTACTGCTGCTGCTGCTGACGGTACTGCTGGTCACAGGCAGCAGGTAGCGGGTCCTATCATCACTAGTAAGAATGTGCCCCCAGCTGGTAGTGGTGCTGCTGTGTACAATGTGAGGGAAGCCGTCCTGATGCTGTTGCTGCGGGCAGTGCAGGATGTGGCAGGCACTCTGGGCATGCCTGTCAAAGATAGGGTTAGTGTAGAGACCAAGGTGCAGTTGTATGTACAGACTCTGTGCTTCCCATTTGGTGGTGAGGTGGGCAGAAGCACTACCAGGGTGGCACTGCCAAAGGATCAGAGGTTGTGGCAGTTGTTATCCCTGGCACTAATGATGGCTCTGAGCCGGGAACGGCTGCCTGGGCTCTGGGAAAATGACTGTGATGGTGGAGATGATTGTAGTAAAGTGAAGGGTGGGCAGGACAATCCAGAGGCAGGATCACCCGGGGGGGCAGCTCATCATCACGAGGGGATGCAGGTGAGCTGTGTCCTGAGCTCGTGAGTTGTTTCATGTGCTGACGTTGGAAGTTGGTAACGTGGAGCAGACTAGGCAAGGCCATGAATCATAATGAGGAGCTGCTTCCTCACAGACCATACATAACAGAACAATCAGTTGCAATTAGCTCGGCGCTTGCTCTAGTTAAAGCGATGATTACTGAGGAAACCATGATGACCATTAGCATTCGGCTACTTCACCTGTTCTCTTGCTATTGTCAGCGTTCAGTTTGCATTTTCAAATGTTTGATATAGTTAACGACAAAGTCTACGTCTTGAAATGTAATGAGCTTCTCAGCGCACTTTCGTTAAAGTGATGACTTCATATCTTGTCTATCTGCCTCCTACAGAGGGTTCTCTCTGGTCTTGGGTTCCATAAGGTGCATGTCATCTCCTTGGAAGAGCTGTTGCTGGGACAAGGCTGAACACCAGCTTTACAATTCAGGAATGTACATCAGTGTTGACATGACTAGTTTGTCATTAGTGTGCAGGATCAACGTAACAGGTCTCTGCAACCGTGGGAAGCCATGAAGCATCACGATCCTATCAGCTGGCCTATAAGATCCCTAAAGGTACAGAAACATGAATTACTGGCCAAGCATGCATGGCAAAAGCAAGTGAATGTTTTTATAATTGATCTTGACGCTTGTCCATTCATAAATGAATGTCTTACTAGCAGCAGTCACATTGGAGTAAGCATGTCAGAAGTAAGTTGTCTATGACTTCTGACTATTAGCAAGCTTGGTATCCCCAACTTTTTCAGTCCTTTTAGTTTTAACATAATGACATCAGCTGATGCTGAGATGTGTATCATGGACTGCAGAGAACCTTGATGCGGTGCATTTGTGCAGGAAGTTGTGGGTTTTAGTGGGAGTGCATTTCAGTAAAGTAATGCTATGTATGATATTTTGGATGTGCAGCACTCGTCATAATAATATGAACTATTTTGAGCATGTAAAGACACGCATGGCCGAAGACAACGAAGGAATAGCTAAGACTCCTGGCCTGCTGAGACTAGATAATGGAATACGTCCCTATCTTGAAATCGAAGCACCTAATAGTAAGATGCGCTCAACTCCCAAATCATTGATGCGTGATCAAGATACAAACACTGGAGAGCACTTGCCCTAAATAAACACTGTACAATAAGAGTAGACCTCATTGGAGAGCACTACATGCCCTGAATAAACACTGTACAATAAGAGACCTCATTGGAGACGTAGGCGGCTAGCACGCTTATTCTTATTTGCTGACGAAGTGGTAGAATACCAGGTTTAGGAGCAATGATAAAAAAAACTTGAAAGCCAATACAAGCAAAGGAAGAGACACCACGTCCCCAAAAATGGATGCAATTTCATACCTAATGCGGCCAAATAGGAGAGAGTACTTCCATTTCATAAGCAACTGACACTCAGTTAAAGATGAGAATCGCGGTGTGACATGCTTAAGAGAACTCACAAATGTGAAGGCTCAAGGCTAAAGGCCTGCCTAGATATTAATGCAGAGACCTCTCATTCTCTTATTTCTGCTGTTTAGTTGCATGTGTCAAAGATGACCATCATGTACAAGATAATTGGCAGAACGTCTAGCTTCCGCTGCATTTTTGGCAATCATGACTGTGTGCAGAGTATTGGCTGCTGTGGATGTGCTGATGCGGCTGCTGACAAATGGTGAGAAGCTGCGGGCACTAATAGGGTTTGGGGTAAAGTACATGCTGGTTAGGACACTGCAGAGGAAGATTGCTGTAGCTACAGAAACCATGACATAGAAGGAGGGCCCATAAACTGCCTGAAGGGGTAAGATTCAATCCAAACACACAACAATGAGTTTTTTTTTATGTGCCTACTGTCTCCTACTGGATAACCTCCGTACGCAGCTTGTTTTGCGTACGAGCCTCTGCTTTATATCATGCATGTAACAAAACGTCATTATTGAAATATGAAGTCAAGCTGACATTTAACGAAGTGATGTATGATTTATAAATCCCCACCTCACAGGCGCAACCAGTTGGTACGTAGGCTGGAACAGCCCCTTTGTAGCAGCAACAGATGCATTCGCTGCAGTAGAATATGCATAAGTAATGGTCTAGGCAGCATGGCCATAGTGGAGTGATTTTCAAATTCATGGAAGATGCAATAGTAGTAAATAAGATACCTAAGTACCTAGAACGTTCTGTTCTCACTTGCAGTAGCCTTTTAAGCCGGCTCCACAAGATTTATTCTGGGCTTCAGAATTTTGAGTTAAAGTGAAAAAGAAAAAAAGCAGAATAGACAATTTTGCCAGCAGAGTAGCTGTCATAAATATGCGCAGAGGTTTGACAAATTACAAATGTATCAGCTGAATGATAAAGAAACAGTCTTTTTGGGGTGCAATTGCGTTCGACAGCTAGGAGAGATAGGCAACTGAAACAACAGATTTTCTACCAAATAGCAATCATCAATGCGAGTGAATCGACCTCCTGAACATCGATTATGACATGATCCTAACAGGTGTCAGGGAAGTCTTCTCGCTTTCAGCGATAAGCACTCTCCATTCCTCATGCAGCCTGGTTACGAGCATCTGCCGCCAGGAACAAGGGCGAGCTCAGTTAGTTCAGTTTTTTTATGATGAATTGAGACTGAAACCAGGAGCTACCCGATTTCAGATCAAGAAGGCACACAGGTAGGAGGGTGTCGCAGGCGGAAATCTTGCACAGAAAAATACTTTCCACTTTTCAGCTTCCTTAGGCTAAAATAGCAGTGACTGGTTAGGAATGTTGGAAGGTTTCCTTGCAGAGCTGCTTGTTGCAGCACTGGCTGCACTACCAGCCCTGTCTGAGGAAATAACTTTTCTCACTACCATTATGTACATACTTGTACATCTTGATTGAAACGCCATCTCCTCCTTTTGACTGTAGAGAGCGTGCGATGGACCTCATTAGAAACCCCGAATCTTCCGGTAAACCCAACAATAGCTCCAGCAGTAACAACCCCTCGTCCACAACCACCACTCCTTTCAAGCGCACCACGCTCAGCAGGCTGACAGCAGCCTACAATACCCTGATGAGACATATCTCCCTTACAGAACTCCGGAGTAAAGACCGTGAGCAATGGATGCGGTGTACATATGAGGCCTCCATTACTAGGAAGGCCTCTGTGTCACCAGCTAGGCAATCATCAAAAAGCAGGCGGCAAGGTTATGTCAGTGCTGCATCCAGCAAGGACAAAGCAATGACCTCATCTACTGAGATTCATACTGATAAAAGTGTGAAGTTGGACATAGACAATGGTACATTGGCCAATGTACCGCCCTTGAGGACGGTTTTAGGGAAGCAGCAGCAGCAGAAGCGACAATTGCAAGAGCATAGGGAAGATGCTCATACCAGTGCCGCAGCAGATTCCTCAAATGCCCAAACCTTAAGGAAAGAAGAAGGAACGCAACAGCAGCAGCAGCAGCAACAGCAGCAGCAGCAGCGGGAGGGTCGGAGAGAGAAAAGATCCTCGTCCACAGCAGCAGTCCACTGCTCGTTAGGGGAGGTCAAGGATCTTGTGCGTCAGAAGGCATGGGTTGATGACCGCATTGCAGGGTAATTGGTTGTTAGTTTGGTTTTCTGTTATGTATTAACAGTACTTCTGCAAGTCTCGGTTAGTTACTTTTATTGTTATGAATTGTTGCTATGAACTGAACATGCATTAACAGATTTGCATTCATCCTGTACATTTGTGTACTTCATGAGCAGGAGGCATTTGAGTTTTGAACAGACCCTTGCCTCCTGATTATTCCAATCATGTAAACTGGTGCTTGCAGTTACTCAAAAAGGGAGGAGGTTGAGGTTGCATCATCTGCCTCCTGTACCAGGGAGTTAGTTGCTTCAACTCCTCATGGATGCTCTTCCTCAGAAGAAGCTGCTTATTTGGCAATGTCCTTCACATCACAGGAGTCAGAACCTTCTACTAGTACCTTCTCTAGTACATCAGAAGCTTCTACTACTACCTTCTCTAGTACATCAGAAGCTTCTACTACTACCTTCTCTAGTGCATCAGAAGCTTCTACTACTACCTTCTCTAGTACATCAGAACCTTCTACTACTACCTTCTTTAGTACATCAGAAGCTTCTACTACTACCTTCTCTAGTACATCAGAAGCTTCTACTACTACCTTCTCTAGTACATCAGAAGCTTCTTCTACTACCTTCTCTAGTACATCAGAAGCTTCTACTACTACCTTCTCTAGTACATCAGAAGCTTCTACTACTACCTTCTCTAGTACATCAGAACCTGCAGTGAATGATGTAAGCAACCATGATGAAGCCACTCCAGTATTTCAGAGGGACCTCAGCCTACGTGAGCTAGTTGTACAGAGCAGCGCTACTAATCGTGAGCATAAGATGCTGAGGAGCTTATTTGTGGACCATGCACACCTGCTGGGAGATTGCAAATACTTGGATGAATGGGAATGGTTGGCCGTGCCTGGGGAGGAAAGGCTGGGGAGAGGAGATGCTGTTTTTGTGAACTTGTCAAAAACGAAGGCCCTGGTAGTGGAATTGAAACGCATGCTTGATGTGAGTACTTGGTACTAAATAAGAATTTATTTTTAAATTTGTTATCCTTCCTTACCTTGATTGTTCTGTCATCACGCAGGAGACAACTTCTGCTGGCATATTGAATTTCAAAAGAAATGAAACTTGTATGGAACAAGCGCTGCGGTACAGGCAATGGTACCAGGCGAGGAACCCTGAGATGGAGGTCAAGTCAGCTGCCTGCCTTGGCAGTGCAGATGGAAGTATCATTTGGCAGCCTGCAGACTTGAACAAGAGAGATCCCTTTGCGGTTAAAAGAGACACTGTCGTGGAAAGGTGGAGAAGGGTAGGCAGGAAAGTTTGATAACTAACTATGTAGATTCATTGATCAGGTGCGTGTGCATGCAATGTAGTTCTGCTGCCACCAAGGTTACGAGAAAACGATTAACGTCTTCGTAACTGAACATTTAAGACCCTCCATAAATACTTGCAAATGTGAGAAACTAATTAAGTTAAGATCTTTGTTGATAGCGAGGATCCCCAAACTCTCATGCATCATGACTCTAGCCTGCACGAGAAGCTGTGACAACTTTGCCGCAGTTTTGAATATATTCAAGACGCTCAGCGTACATGGTACTACCACGATGTTTTTTCAAGGACGTGGGCTCCACACCTCATGTCTTTCCTCCTGGGCGTTTAACAGCTCCCAATCGAATTCAAGCGACTCTCATGACCTTTATGCGATCTTGGGAGTAAGACCGGGGGCGTCCTTGGCGGACATAAAACGTGCCTACAGGTGAGTCCTTAATACAATCATTTTGGTCTTAACGTTGTAACCTGTATGGGGCTAAATTACAATGTTGTCGCCGAATATAAATTCTTACAAGAGCAGAATCTGATAGGTATTGACAGAAGGTTCCCTACCTGGGACAGCCTGCATTTACATGGTGGAGGCAGTGAACTATTATAGTCATCAATTGTCATCAAAAGAGATCTCATACTCATGCTTCAAACAGGCTTCGAGCGCGTCAACTACACCCAGATGTAGCCTCTTCTACATCTTCGTCCCTGCCAAGCAGAGCTACCTCCTCTCCTTCACATATCAACTCTCCTACAAGCTCATCCTCCCCCGCCTGGGACCCAAGCGCTTTCATCAAGCTATCTGCAGCCTATGATGTTCTCTCAAGTAGGGTCAAGCGACAAGCTTACGATGACTCCAGGAAGCATGACGGCAAGGCAACAGGAGCAAGGGCTCAGAGTAGATGGAAAAGTGCAACAGGAAATAATCATACTGCTGCTGCATCTTCAAACAGGCCGTCAGCAGCAGCAGCAGCAGCTGGGGGGAAGGGTGCTTCCGGATACACGCAGGACAGGGATTCTGCATGGGCCTCTGGACCATGGCGACAGGGTGCACAGAGGCAACAGAACAAGGAAAGGGATAACACCCAAAATGGCAGGTATGGGTTGAAGGTTTATGGGTTTAAGGTTTAACCCTAAATCCTAACACCCAAAATGGCAGGTATGCCAAAAGTCATAAGAGAACGCCACATTGCGGCACCAAACAGTGAGATTTTAAGATTGTGAGCGCAGTGCTACATAGAGCTGCTACATACACCAATGTATTTAATCATTGCAGAAGATGCAAGAGCTGCTAGTCTAAACCCTAAACCCTAAACCCTACACCAATGTATTTAATCATTGCATAAGATGCAAGTGCTGCGAGTCTAACCTCTGTAGATTTAATAGATGATGTGGTAATGCACCAAGCTAATGGATATCAACTGCATCTTACCCGGCCAAGTTAGGAACTTCGTCAGTCTGGCAATGTCCTAGCATACTAGTAGTCAGTCTGGCAATGTCACAGCATACTAGTAGTCAGTCTGGCAATGTCACAGCATACTAGTAGTCAGTCTGGCAATGTCCTAGCATACTAGTAGTCAGTCTGGCAATGTCCTAGCATACTAGTAGTCAGTCTGGCAATGTCACAGCATACTAGTAGTCAGTCTGGCAATGTCACAGCATACTAGTAGTCAGTCTGGCAATGTCCTAGCATACTAGTAGTCAGTCTGGCAATGTCACAGCATACTAGTAGTCAGTCGTGCAATGTCCTAGCATACTAGTAGTCAGTCTGGCAATGTCACAGCATACTAGTAGTCAGTCTGGCAATGTCACAGCATACTAGTAGTCAGTCTGGCAATGTCCTTGCATACTAGTAGTCAGTCTGGCAATGTCACAGCATACTAGTATTCAGTCTGGCAATGTCACAGCATTCTAGTAGTCAGTCTGGCAATGTCACAGCATTCTAGTCAGCAGGAGGATTATCAGATGAGCTGATGCGTGTGAAGTATTGTGTAGTGTAAAACTCGATCTGCCTTATCGATATTGACACGTCCTATATTTTGAAAATAGTACTCTGAAATACTTTCCGTCTGTGAGTTCATCCAAGAACGTCGTAAGGAGGATGGTAATGTTCTTTGCTGATTATTTAGCCAAGCAGGAAAATAGTGAATGCTGCTTGTCCCAACGCTTGCAGGAGACATGACAATAGTTGGACCACTGAGGACAGGTTGTTCTCAGAGAGTCAGGGGGGAATGGTTCCGGAGGCGGAGCTGCTGACCTGGCGCTACGGCGTAGGAGACTGGATGATGTCATTGAGAGCGCTGCCCGACCCAGCAGCGACCATGACTCAGGCTGAAAGGTATTGTTGGTTATGTATATGTGGTAAGCATAACGGTATGTACCATGACATGTCATGATGGTACACTTTCTCTGATGAAGTAAGCCTTCCCATGATCATGGCCAAGTGAAAAGGAACTGCTGAGATTCTTATTGTTCTCTATTTTGTTCTAAGGCTGCAATGATTTTTACACTTATGGCTAGATTTTGATGAGTGTTCATTATGTAATTTCTAATCATTTCTGGCTGTCGCATCTTCAAACGCCTTATGGATTTGTGATCAGTGAAATTTTGATGACTGTTTCTTACAACTTCAGTGACCTCTGTTTCTTACAACTTCAGTGACCTCTGTTTCTTACAACTTCAGTGACCTCTGTTTCTTACAACTTCAGTGACCTCTGTTTCTTACAACTTCAGTGACCTCTGTTTCTTACAACTTCAGTGACCTCTGTTTCTTACAACTTCAATGACCTCTGTTTCTTACAACTTCAGTGACCTCTGTTTCTTACAACTTCAGTGACCTCTGTTTCTTACAACTTCAGTGACCTCTGTTTCTTACAACTTCAGTGACCTCTGTTTCTTACAACTTCAGTGACCTCTGTTTCTTACAACTTCAGTGACCTCTTTTTCTTACAACTTCAGTGACCTCTGTTTCTTGAATAATTCGAATCTACTTCCCAGGGACTCTTTGCTCACTCGTTACCTGAGACGGTATCAGAGAGAGATACAGACAGATCTTCACAAGGCCTTTACGCATGCATACCTCGGTCCTAGGTGTGTGTGTAGCCCTGACCAACAATGAGGCCTTCACTCATAAATCTGCTTATAACAAAAGACTTGTAATTGATCAGAAGTTTTGGTAGCACCTATTGTAGATCTCTTTTATTTTTGTGAATCCTTTGAACTCTCAGTTGTAGGGACTTTGAGCACGACAGCAAGAGCTCTTCCTGCACTGCATGTCAGAACAGAGAGCACACAAAGCCTGTAATAAAGTATTAGATGCCTCATTAGAGTGCTGCATGCAGAATAATTGAGCTTGAAGGGTACAATAATCATGCCATGATGTTTCCTTACCCTCAGTTTGGACTACTTGGCTCCCTTCCAGCTGCCTAAGCACTTTGAAGCTGAGGTACGTAATGGACTAGAGGCAGGCCCTGAAGTCCTCCAGCTTGTCTCAGGGAGAACACTCCTGGGTACCATGTCCCTCCAGCCTGCAATGGCCCTGCTGCCGGCACCTGGTAAGCAGTACAACAAAATTATCAGGTGCCAGTTGCTGCGTGCGTGGTTTGAGATTCAAGTGAATCCTCTGATGTGGACAGAACTCCTTGTATTGATTTATATTCATGTATTACTGCGCTATTCAGTTGTATTCATGTATTACTGCGCTATTCAGTTGTATTCATGTTATGCTATTCAGCGGAGATTACTGAGTTGGCGTATGAGGCCAGGTTTTAGGGTTTGTCCCGACTTCATTTGTGTGAAGGAGTACCTCCAGATACACAATGATTCATTATGATTTAAATCCTCCCTTGCGTCGCATCTGATTCATTTATTTGTTGCCACCTTTCTGACAGGAGATCCTGTGAGTGAGGTATCCACGACTCTACCCGTCTCCAACCATGATTGCAATTATGGCATACCTCATAGCCGCCTTGATCACCCTGCAGGCGGGCTGTTGGGTCAAGAATGTCATCCCCATAATGAGAGTCTCTCAAGCACTCTTCCATCGTCATCTGCTGCTGCCCTTGTCTCTAGTATGGACATCGGCAGTGGCTCCTCACAACGCACGATTCAAGAATTGCACAGATCTGGATTTGAGGATCCTGAGGATCCTGAATATCTAGATCTTGGTCTGTTGTACCAACGCAGCATGGGTCCCAGCCTGCGGCCTACCTTTGACCCGCTTCGCTTCTTTGACCGACCAGATCCTGAGCAATTGGATCTGGAGTCATCCCTGATAGTGAGGCAACTCCTGCAGGCGCACCATGGGGAAGCAACAGCATCAGATGCAGCAGCAGGGGTTGATTCCTTCAGCAGCGAGGGTGCACAAGGAGGGGTCGCTAGTAGTCACTTATCAATAGGAGGTGTCAAGCTTAGAGGCATGTGGAGGGAACAGCAGCCGCAGAAGCACCAAACCCACCATGCTGCTTCTGCTGCTGGTGCTGCTGTCTCTGGTGCTGATAGCCCTTGTGACTCAACTGATAAGCATGTACAGCCGCAGGATTCCTCTAGCAGGGAGGTGTGTACACCCAGTATGACCTCTAGCAGGGAGGTGTGTACACCCAGTATGACCTCTAGCAGGGAGGTGTGCACACCCAGTATGACCTCTAGCAGGGAGGTGTGTACACCCAGTATGACCTCTAGCAGGGAGGTGTGTACACCCAGTATGACCTCTAGCAGGGAGGTGTGTACACCCAGTATGACCTCTAGCAGGGAGGTGTGTACGCCCAGTATGACCTCTCAGAGTGGTGATTATGCAAATCCCGACATGCAAGTGACAGAAGCTGCCTACCATCAATGTTCTCCTTCACACATCATGCATGCAGACGGCGTGCATGGCCATGATGGTGAAATGCTTGGTCATAGCAGTGCTAGTTGGCCAACAGCGGCTATAGTGGGCAGCAGGGCCAGCAGTAGTAGAGCCAGCAGCAGGGCCAGCAGTAGTAGAGCCAGCAGCAGGGCCAGCAGTAGTAGAGCCAGCAGCAGGGCCAGCAGTAGTAGAGCCAGCAGCAGGGCCAGCAGTAGTAGAGCCAGCAGCAGGGCCAGCAGTAGTAGAGCAGCTGACTATGGATCAACCACTCACCAGCAGCCTAGTGGCCAGACAATTACAAGTCCTAGCAAAGGACATCCCTCCAAGGCTGCTTCTTACCATACTGTACTGCCTGATGTGCCGCGGCAATTCTTATCAACTGATGAAGTAGTTGGCAGGAGCTCAAGCCGCACTGCGCATTCATCTGCTGCCTCCATGAAAGGTGCCAGCAACAATCCCTCCAGCTGGGAGTTTGATGCAGAGACTGAGGGTGCTGAAGTTCTTTACTTGAGGCTGTGGGGTCAGCCTTGGGCAATGGCTGTTCGGGAACCTATCAACCAGCCGCTGACCAACAGCAGTAGTGTGTTGAGAGGCATGGTGCCTCCTGCTGCTGCTGCTTCTACTGCTGCTGCTGCTGAAGGCAAGGGAGTGCAAGCAGATGTTGCATCTTTCGCCAGTAGAGAAGGAGCAAGGTCCATGAAGGATGCTGATTTCATGTCTGATGACTCACCTTCTGTTAGGGGCGAGGCCATCAAGAAGACAGGGGCGGGTCAAAGCACTACAGCTGCCACCCCTGGACTACTGAATGGGCACCACACTGCAAGTGAACAGGCAGGACCGACAGGTGCCAGAAGTGACACCACCTGCAGCTCTGACAGCAAGCCTGGTCCAACTGAGCCGCACTCAACAAAAAACATCCACAGTGCCATATTGGGTTTAGTGTCCCTCCAGGAGCTGCTCAGAGCTGCAGGAAAGTCCTTCAGTGCATCAACATCTGCTGCACTGCAGGCAGTACAGAGCCTGGATCTCTTCAGTGGCCTGACAGGGGTGCTTAGCAGCGGCAGTGGCGCTGGAGGAGCAGGTGGCTCACTGAGGAGGAGGGTGAAGATCTATGTCGAGGGCAAGCTGGTGGCAGGACTGAACAATGATGCAGTCCTAGACATGCAAGGTGATGTACACAGAGCATACTAGAAGCTCCTGCCTTCCCAGGGCCCTTCATTGGCAGGGTTCCTTGTTGACCTGTGATTAACATGTTGTGTTCTTCTAGTGTTTTAATAGAGGGTGTTGTAGTTCCCTGTTGCTCACTGTGAAAAAGTGATGGCATGCCAGCTCCTTGTAACTGCCAGCTCCATGTAACTGCCACATGCTACACCTCAACTGCTTCATGAACTGAAATTTGCAACAGGTAACCGCTGCGGCTACCTGATGCGAGGTGGCTCCTTAGGGGTGCACACAATCCACTGCTTTGACACAACTGTCAAGAAGATCCGGCTTCTGTGCAGGATGACACGCTCCCAAGCACTGCCTTCCTCTACATGGTTGTTCCCACCTAGGTAAAAGACTTTTAAAGCTGCTTTGCTTTCCATAGACGTAATTGTTGGGCCTGAATAAATCAATACATGAGTAGTTTTAGTGAGCATAAAGATCTGAAGGATCTAGGCGACATGTGTGTTGAAGGTTTTCTCCCTATTGGCCAGGTGCCTCTGGATTTCAAACAGTTTCGTACTTGGCATAATGATCTAGTCACTCTCAGATGTTAAGCACTTTATTCATACTGTCCAGAATATTCTCTAACTTGATCCAGCTCCTCATGTTTGCATTGAGCTCTTCTTATGCTGAACGTAATCCTCCATTCTGATATTAATGTATGAACAGGCAATGATCATTTGTATCTCCATTCATAAGCAGCTGCTACAGTGCTGTAATGAGTGATGTACGTAAGCTTGTGACTCTATCCTCATACTTCCTCTCATCATGAAATGTAATCTGTCAACTTCATCATGACGATAGCCATTACGACAATGGTCCTTGATTTTGAAACATCACTCATCACTCATCAGGGACCTACAGCACTCTTCAGGCAGCAGCTGGTATCTGGAATGGGGAGGCTACATGAGGAAAGGGCAGCCAGGCTGGCTGGAGCCCAGTGTGTACTGCTTTATCATTGCATTCGCCTCCTTAGACTTTGAGAGGCAGTTGCATGGCTTGAGCAACCTGACAGTAACTGACAGTAACTGCAGGTCATGCCTGACAGTAACAGCAGGTCATGCCTTGGCTAGCAGTGGAGATCAGAAGGCCACCACCACTGAAGTAAGAAATAGTACTAATTCTGCGAGCGCCCATGATCACAACCATGATGCAGTAGCGCCTGCTGATAAGGAAGATTATCCAAGGGGATTTGATGAGGCTGATAAGAAGAGAGTTAGGATGAAAGACTTATGTGCGAAGTCGCAACAGGCTTGGGCACGAGCCAGGATGCTGATGGGCTTCTGGTGACCATGATTCTCATCACTAGAGCGTCTAGCCATGCCAAGATGTTGATGTCGGGCTTCTGGTCATGTTGATGATCATGGGGCATTGTTGTCACGGAGAATAGCTGCGCTGGGCTTATGGCTGCGCTTAACCTCATTGTAGCATAAGCAGCTCCACTGGCTTCCAAGTTGGCTCCTCCTCCTTAGCTGCAGAGGACTAGACTGTCCTCTTTACTGCTGTCCTATCACTGTGACATGGGGCCATGATGCAGATGATAGGATTCTGTTGATCATGATATTCAAATTTGAGGGTCAAAAAGAGTCCTAGAGATGTGTACATCAGTTGCGGAGATTGAGGTACTAACTACTCCTGTCGTTCATTATTGGGCACAATACTTTCCTTAAGACGTGGATGCTACTACTGTGTACGACGGGAAAACGCGCTTGCTGCAGAATCCTCCAACTATGCATTTGTTTCTGTTGACTCTCATTTTTATTGGATGTTCTTCGTTTATCATTGATGTTGAGGCAAATAAGATGTACGCTGATTTGGTTGAGAGTCCCCCTTATTGCGTGAGTAATAATTACATGATCAATGTCTCACATTTATGTTATTAGTTGATTTGATACACCTGTTAAGAGTATGAAGGTAGTTTTATAAGAATGTTAGGAGCATTCACAGGCTAATATAGTGCAAGAATGCAAAAATAGAGTAAGCTGCATGATGGAGAGATGTTGTTAGGAGACAACGAGTATTTTCAGCGCATATTGTAAAATGCAGCAGCAGTCGTAGTCGTTCCCGTCTGGACAGACAAATAAGGAGAGGAAGCTGAAGGTTCCTTGCTAGTGGAAAGAGCTGCCATAATTGCAAGGGGCAGCCCCCCCGCCATGTGTCTGTTCACGTCATCATATGGCTCGCTGATGATGCTTGGTTGTACAGTACTTGAAACAGCAGGGTCTTGTGATGAGCTACTGGCGGAAGCAGTAAGGCCTGCTTGTGATGAGCTACTGGCGGAAGCAGCGAGATGTTCTGAACTTTTGGCTACCAGCCCTTCATCAATATTGTAAATGCTGTTGTCTTGACCCTCTTCTACTGCTGTTGCAAAATGCACTGAAGGCGCTGAAGCTACCTCTGTTGGAGCATCATCAGCTGGAGTGTCAGTTTGAGCATCAGTTGGAGTGTCAGTTTGAGCATCAGTTGGAGTGTCAGTTTGAACATCAGTTGGGGTGTCAGTTTGAGCATCAGTCGTTGGAGCATCACCACTGACAGTTTGAGAATCATGACTGGCTGCTGTACTGCTTGCTGCTACTGCTTCTTCTTCTCCACCTGCTGCAGGCGGAATAATGTACTGCGCAGCTCTTGATGTACAGACTTCTTCTTGCAGGATGATGAGTGCTGGCGGAGAAGCAGCAGCAGTAACTATAGGGCCTGCTAATATGATTGCGGGCACACTGTCAACCCCATCATCATGCCTGTGGTAGCCTGCAGATATGATTGCATCACTGATAGCATCCTGCTGCTGATTCATGATGATGTCAGATGGTGGTTTGAGGTCCCCAAAGATTGTATTAGCTGTCATGACATGTTGATTAAAGGTCTTTAGCGCTGTAACTTTACCATGTGCTGCTTTGACACTAAGAGCATGTCCACCAGCAACTGTCATGTTGCCATAATCATGTGTAGCAGAAGCAAAAGGAAATGATGCAGAAGTTGGGGAGCTGTCAGTAGAAGGTTTTGTTCGCATGTAGTGACTGACTTCATTAACATTGCTACTGGACAGTTGAAGCTCTGATGACATGATAGGTGACTGCACGCAGGTTGTTGTCACAGCTGGCTGAAAGGGTGTGTATAAGGTAGCGTTGTGGTGAAGGGCTGAGGTGAGTGGTGAGACTGGAATTAAAGGCCTGTCATGAATGCTTCCAGAGTCACTGGGATGGAAGACACGGGATAGCAGGGAGGAAGATGTCCTTAATAGGGTGGGAGCGATAGCAGCAGCGGCAGCACCTGCTGCTGATGCGAATGTGCCTAGGAGGGAGGCACGCCGCTTTGGAGTACTGGACTCAGCAACAGGATCAGCAGCAGCAGGCCTAGGTGTTGCTGCCTCTGATTCTGTAGGCATCGCATGCCTGTTGTGCTCTGATGAGCAGGTGCCTGTGCTGGTTGAGGAAATGAGGTGCACTGCTGGCTCCATCTGTTGATCGCTGTCCTCATCAGCGGTGATCCTGTGTCGGGACAGCATGTTGTCTCGAAGAGAGGACCTCATGGCTTCAGGGTTGTCATACACCACAAACCCTTGGCCAGCCTGTTTCCCATGAAGCGCCAGTGGAAGCTGGGAAGCAGCTGCCTCCTCGTTGTTGTACACTGTGAATCCATTAGGGATTGTGGATGCAGCAGGAGCCCTGATGTTGGAAGGACTGGTGGTTTCGCCCTCCTGTAAACAAGTTCCGGGGCCGTCATCCTTTCTGTAGTCATCAGAGGAGTGATGACTAGATGTGAGCTGCTGACCACTAAGGGGATGCCTGATGCAATTACTGCTGCTGGACGTCACTGCTTTTATTGGAGGATGTGTGAAATGAAACAGGCCCTCAGCAAAGTCCTCATTCTTAGCCTCATCATCATATTGAAGAGGGTCGTGTGTCTCATTAAAACTAGAGACCTTTACATCATTGGAATAGCTATTAGAAATCCTCCTCAGCCTAGCTGCACTGATAGCCCCCATGTCACCACCACCATCAGAGTGTAAGGCAGAGTCCATGTTCAAGCAGGTTGTCAGATCAACAGAGCTGCCTTCCATTGCCACATCTGTACCTCCTGCAGTACTGCCTTCCATGGCGACATCTGTACCTCCAGCAGTACTGCCATCCGTGGCCATCAGTGATGGACCTCCTCCTCCTGAGCTGCCCGCCTGGCTTGTCACATCATTGACATTGTCCAATAACATAGCTGGCAGTGTAGCAGTAGGTTGGAGAAGGAAGCTCCGGACAGATATCTCACTGTCCTTCCCAGAGCTGCATGATGCGCCGCCCCAGGTACCTCCCTGCTGTACTGCTTGGTGCTCGACAGGCATGCTACCAGATGATGTGGGCCTGCCACTGACATTACTTTGCATATCCTGCCGTTGTTGAGACAAGATTACGTTCTGATGAACGTTTAAAGGATGCTGTTCATGAGATGATGATGGCGGAGGGCCTAAAGTGTGCTCCAGTTCAGGAACCAAGCCAGATCCACCCTCACTGAAGGCAAGCCCGTAATGTGAGGAGGCAGAGGGTGGGAAGGTTGGAACAACAAGAGGATCCAATCTTGGATCTGATGAATCTGGAATCCTTGAGTCTTCACAGTAGGCAGCAGAGTGTGCTGAGGAGCTCCTGACAGCCCTCCAGTTGACTGCTGATGCCGTCTCTGCTGCAGCCATAGCCCAGCCTGTAAAGACCTCAGGAGGGAAATGCACTTGAGCTCCCATTGTAACCGTCTTACGATCATTTAATGACTGTGATATGCCTTCATGATCTCTCATCTGTACAGCTGATGACTCTGTTGACTCCATGGATGCAGGCAGCTCACTGGTCGCCGTCTTGTGAGCAGCATCTGAGAGCATCAACGAGGCCTCCTTTCTTACATTGTGAAAATATGCGTCCTGGCGTCCCATCATGTCAACTGCCACACAGCCTATACTGGAAGAAGGAGTACCTACTTCTCCTTGGTGAATGCTACCTGCTTGGTAGTTGCAGAACCCGGCCTGCTGCTGCTGTCCTTCAAGTTCTTGATGGTCCTCGGCACTGCTGCTTTCTGCCCCTATGACTGTAGAGAGGTGGCAATCATGAGTGGCTGATGTGTTCTGAGGTACAACCTCAGAAGGCAGTACACTTGAGTCAGAGGAACCTCCTCCACTGAACCTTTTCCCCCCTCTGTGACACATCACCATAATAAGCGTTATTAGTAGTAGAGAGGAGCACAAGCATTAATAGCAGAGCAGGAGGAATGAACAGATGCAATTTAGTGCTGGTCATCCTTGCATGGTAGGATGAATACCAGACGTTTTTTGTCTACTCACTGGTTTTTCAGGGATACGTCCCTTTCCTATTGACAAGGTGTGATTGCAATGACACGTCACACACATGCCACTTTTTTAATAGGCTCATGATGAACGCCCTCTAGAGTTTGAAAGCGGTCATTTCATTGCAAGCTCAAATAGCAAGAACCAGAAGGTTTTGCTATCTGCGAAGGATCTTTTAAGGCGGTGAGTATTCCCTCGCTTACCCCAATGATGCCTGAGTGAGAAACTGCATGAACACAGGGTTCCAATTGGTCACACTGCTTGTCTGCTGACCATTGTCAAGAGATGAGTTGTTTGTTGCCATTGCTGCTGCTGTACTGCTGGTATCTACTTCACCGCCAGCAGCAGTATTACTGCCAGAATCATCAGGAGAAGCAGTTGCAGCTTTGTTTCTTTTCAAAGACCCTGTAGCTCTTGTCCACATGGCAGCAGCTGCTGCTGCAACAGGATCCAGCTTCTGCCAGAGAGGTATCCGCGTAGTACTTCCTTCACTCCTCAGTGGAGAAGCAGCAGCTTCGGGTTGGTCATGTTGAGCTGTTGCCATTGGAGCAGTAGCAGGCCCAGGGGGGAGCCTGATGGCATCTGACGGCCAGGATGCAGAGGAGGAGGAGCCTCCTTGGCTCCTAGGTGATGCCAAAGGGATCCTGGCAGCAACAGGCCAGGCAGCGGCAATATCACCATATGTTGCCTGCCTAGCAGCCTCTTTCTTCCTGAGATGAAGCAAGGTACAATGTATGTGAGTAAAGAAAGCAAATCCCAGAATCCTAAGGAGCAGAACCATACTATCCTCTAATATGCTTCCTCTTTGCTTTCTTCATTAATCCAGGATCCTGTTATGATAAGAAAGGCCTCATGCTTAATTGTACAAAAGATCACTTAAGTCCTAAATGTGCTACACATACCTTTTTGCCATCACAACAAACACAGCTATTGCTGCTGCCACTGCAGCAATAGGTAAAATGACAGCAGCAGCTATCCAGCCCCTATAACTGCTGCTGCTGCTGCTACTGGCCTGCTGGAGCTGAGCAGCAGGTGGTGCTAGAGCTCCTGCAGGTGCTTCTGCTGCTCCTAGGGTCCCGGATGATGTTTCAGGCACTGGAGGGTGAGAGGTGGGAATTGAAGAGGTGGGTGATGGGGGCATGTCAGTGTTAGAGGAATTATTTTTAGAGGGAGGTGGGAGGTAGTTACTATTAGTTGTTGGGAAACTACCAGCATTACCAGAGCTCAGTACATGCGGAGATGCAGGTGTGAGTTCAGGAGATGGGTAGGAAAGGTTGGTATTATCTGGTGGGGTTGCTGTCGTTGCTGTTGGTTGTGGTGGGTACCTAGAAGGCCCCGCCTCTGTTGGAATGGCTGGTGAGTTTTGGGTTAGATGAGGAGAGGGGGTAGGATCAGGAGGTAGTGGCAGTAGGTGAGTAGGGGGGAGAGGTGCAGAGTCACGTTGCCCTGGAGGAAGGGCAGATGGTACTCCTGATGATGGAGCTGATAGAGGAGGATATGGGCTGGATGGTGTTGGTGTTGGGACTTCGGGTGGTGGTGGTGTAAGTTGAGGATTGGGGGGAGGTGGAGTTAACAGTACCATAGGGAGAGGATGGTCCGGTATACTAGGAGCCGGAGGAGAGGGTGGAGAAGGTGGAGGTATTGATGGCAGATCAGGGTGGTCAGGTGGAGCATGTGGGAATAGTGGAGAGGGTGGATGAGGGGAAGGGGAGGATGGGTGTGGAGGAGGAGGCTGTGGAGGCAAAGGGCGTGGTGGAGGAGGAGGCCTAGGGAGTGGAGGATGGGGAGGTGCAGGCTTTGGAGAGGGAGGAGATGGGGGGGAAGGCGGAGGTGGTTTCATGGGCACTGCAGCAGCAAAGGCAAAAGAATGAAGTCATATGTATCAAACACAGTTGTAACAGCATGATGCAGCGTACTAGGTGTAGATCATTAGTTCAGTGTGTCCATTTGGTGTCAATATGGAGCATGGGAATACACAGAAGGTAGAAGGAGAACAGGAGAAGGAGAAGAAAGGCATGGGGCCATGCACCCAGCTTGGGATCCTGAAGTTGAGATGGGAGCACATTCTGTAGACTCACTGTAGAAGTTACCTTTTGCCTAGCTTAGACATGATGACTTCTACAGAAAACACCTACCCGAGCACATGAAGGGGAAGCTTTCAGTGCAGTCTGCACTCATTGTAGCACCCATGACACTCTGATTGACAAAACCGATACGGCAGTTATATCCAACTTGCTGCACCCAATAGAATCTGCTGTCCATTGTACCAGGCACCTGAAAAGAGAATATCAGCAGAAAATGATGACTAGATAGTGTGACCATCATGACAGAGTGTGCTGTCTGTTGTACCAGGCACCTGAAAAGAGAATATCAGCAGAAAATGATGACTAGATAGTGTGACCATCATGACAGTGTGCTGTCTGTTGTACCAGGCACCTGAAAAGAGAATAACAGCAGAAAATGATGACTAGATAGTGTGACCATCATGACAGAGTGTGCTGTCTGCTGTACCTGGCACCTGAAAAGAGAATACCAGCAGAAAATAATGACTAGATAGTGTGACCATCATGACAGAGTGTGCAGTCTTTTGTTCCAGGCACAAGAAAAAAGATTACAAGCAGAAATGGTTAGATATAATGACGACCATCATGACAGAGAGGGCAGACAGACCTCGATCAACAGGGCGGGGCCATTATGATCATGATGACCAATAAGCAAGTACGACATGATGAGACACATTGACCCTGATGACCAAAAGTAGGCATGTCAAACAGACAACAAGAAGAAGAAGGCTGACATACCACCTGCTGGACTCAGCAGCCATAGTTCCAAAGCGTTTGTATTGAATTTCAGATTATAGAAGGTGCAATACTGCCATGCAACTTACATCCTGTGCATGCTCACCGTTGCATTCAATGAATACAGCAGCATGGAGCCTCCAGCAGTCACACATTGCCTTTGAGCCCCAAAGTAGTCAGACAGGCCAGAGTAAACAAGGACTGTCCCACTGGACTGGGAGCTGTCTGAAATTGGCACCTGAGAAATAAAAGATTCTTTCACGACAGCACGCTGAAGGGACACCACAACATGCCCTCCATCACCCATTCCATCACACACAATATGCTGCTGAATCTGCTACAGATCAGTTGATACAACCCTTGACACTTTCTTATAAGGGATATATTTATGACCTTGCAAGCAAAGTTGCGCTGATCCTCCCAGTTCAAATCGCAGGGCGTGTACACTGGGACTGCTCCGACCTGTTGAAAGAAGCTATTAATTAAACTTTGTTTAAAAATAAAACATGCTCATATAGTTCATTGTACATGTTATTGGGCTAGCAGTGATCCAAATCATCTTATATGCTATCACGTATTTTCCTGCTAATGTAATTAGGAACAGAGCATGATCATGACTTCTGTCAGTCCTAAATTCACGATTCCCTCTTGTTCAAACCACAATCTTGAACCATGAGCATCCGTACTTAAATTCTGACTTTTCACAAGTACAATGTGCAGGAATCTGAGCAGCCCTAGTGTGGCAAAATGACTGAATATGCTGTTTAGATGATAATAGCCACACCCCATAATGACAATTAATGAGCAGTCACCTGCTTCAGATCTGTCAAGTACACTGAAGCCAAGACCTGAGAAGCAGTACAAGTACTGATGCTTGATCCTGCTGATCCATCAGACCCATTCCCACAACAGGGACTGGTGACCAGACTGCTCCAGTTGAATTCCCCACCTGCAGTGAAGCCTGTGGCAAGCTGAGCCTGCATGAATAATTCAGCAGCTTGCTGTGTCACATAAGTAAAAAGAGCTAATATGCAGTACTAAAAGAGCTAGTAATATGTAGTACTAAAAGGGCTAATATGCAGTACTAAAAGAGCTAATAATATGTAGTACTAAAAGGGCTAATATGTAGTACTAAAGCAGTTATAATTCAATTACTGCATCAAGGCTCTCATGCTCTGAACATCTGAAGCCTTAAAAAGCTGCAGCAGAACTTGCTCAATGAGCCAATACAAGTGTATGAAAAATAGGAGATGCTACCCAAACATGCACATCATGTCAGACTATGCTGTCTTGACGATGAATACATTGAGTACTGCTGCATCATGTAGATGGGAAGAGGGTGAGTCTCATCTGTAATAGGAGGCAATGTACCTCTGGTGCTTGAGCTGTATAGAAGGTGGACATCGAGTTCACTGAGGCTGCCACTGCATTGGATTGGACACTGAGCAAAGCATACAGAGAGCTGCGGCGCACATGCAGTACAGAACATGAAGATGTGAGTTCAAAGAGCGCAGGGATCAGCATATGAAGTTAATTTCAAGTTCGGTGAAAAAATGTAATAACATAGATATGACTTGATAGGCCTGAGTACTGGAGTACCTCCAGGACAACAGCACATTCTGAAACTCAGCAACATGAACAAAATAAGTATTATGATCTTCTGCTCTTCATCCCTGACATCAGAACAATGCCGGCACAGTAGCGCTAGTAGCGCCATTCAGAATACAGATGAGGTTGTTAAAAACCCTTGATATTTTTTTGTGTGGCATCTGCAATGCCAGCGCCATACATGCAATATAATATCTTACTTGGCATCTGCAATGCCAGTGCCATACATGCAATATAATATCTTACTTGGCATCTGCAATGCCAGCGCCATACATGAAATATAATATCTTACTTGGCATCTGCAATGCCAGCGCCATACATGTAGTAACAAAGAGCCTTAGCCCCGTAGGAAGAAGCGTTCGGAGAGAAGTACATGAGTTGGTACTGGGATGAGGGTGCCTGGTAAGTCAGGTCTGGTGTGCTGACTGTGAATATTATAGTAGGGAGGAAATCCAGTATCAGTGACAATCACTCTTAGTGGCTAGGTGAGATTATTTTGTTATATCATCATCACACATAAGGCTGATCAGGCTTGTCTTCAGGCTTCATCTGAAGTCAACGCTACATGATTCAGTAGCATGTGTACGACCTGCCAGATGTATCATTCATATGTTAACCATTTCTGAGCCATTCACATTATCTCACCATCATAACAGTCCTGGATGAAGTTTACACCCCTGCTATCAGTTAGGATTAATCTCGAGGTACCTCCCTCATAGTCTCCTCCACTTCCCCAGCTCAATGAGTACCCTGATGGTATGGTATTGACCAACCTGTAGCCAAATACAACACTTTGTCATCTCTAATAACACACTGAAGATGAATTCATTCAATTAAACATAGGACAGTAAATAGTCGCAGTCCACCAAAGGCCTTGCAGTTTTGATAACAAAAACGCAATAAAATGTTGCTTCATATTGCAGAGATAACTGGACAACGGATGCCTATTCTACTTGTTCTGCAGAGAATGTATATTATATGTCTGCGACAACTACATCCATCAGAGCAAACAGCTATACGCAAAATGTTAGCAAAACCAAGATTATACTGCAGTGCATTTTAAACCAGGCCACCATAATCTGGCAACATACATTGTCTGGTTTGCAGGAAGAAATAGAAAGGCAGTTCCAGGGCTGGGCATGTCTCCTCCCAGGTAGTTGCAGAAATAGGTGTTCGAGATACTGGCCTGAATTGTAATGGACCCTAGTCTCACCACAGGGTCACTAGCATTGGACTGGTAGAGGATGAAGGGTGTGGAGAATACCAGGAGTACGTCTGAATTGGGACAGCATGGACTCCTTGGTTTCAAAGAACTGATTCACAGATTCAACGTTCAAAATTTAGTACGTACCAGCATAGCCTGATGCGAATGATGTCGCCAAGAGTAAGATTTTGTACAGTAAACAACTCATACTGCTGACATTGAGAAATAATTGGACTCTGATAATCAACGTTGACGAGAGCGGTTACACGACAATCGAGGGTGAGGTAAATTGCTACCACTATGGTCGACGTGATAAGGCAGCATTAAAAATTGAATGTTCATAGAATGCCATCGTGGCATGCTGTGTCGTACAAATGTGGAAGCTGCACTCTTTCCTTTACCGAAAACAGTCCTTGACTGGCTAGCAAATAACGAATCATGAAACCATCAAAAAATGATTCTACACCGGTTGCTGCGACCTTGTCAAAAAGTCAGGATCTCTTCGAAATTTGTCTGTGAATTTGATAAACCACCTGCAATAGAGGTAATGATAATCACAATTGATCTGCTTAAACGTAATCCTTGGACATATAGAAGAACATTCAGGGCATGAATACAAGTGTGAAGCCAGAGTTCAGCTTCCCACCTATCAAGAACATTTGCAGGGACTACAATGTGGTCCCCCATCTGCTGTGTCTGAAAACTCTCCATAAATCTGCACACATGAAGGAGAGGGAAATGCATTTGTATCTGTGCACTGCAGTTTAGTACAGTCATACACAGGCCAGCATGTTCATACTTGCACTCAAATTATTATACTATACTGCTGATATTACATGTACCAACATGGTCATGGTGATCAGTATCCAGAAGTACAGAAGCTTCTCTGAATGCAAGATTGTATGTGAAGTGTCAATACCTGAAAAGGTCCATTCCAACACGTTTTGCAAAATCCTCTCTTGCACCCAGTTTGCTTCCCTCCTTTTTAATGATCTCTGCCCCAGGCTCTATTGAGACGCCTATCTGCAGTAATTATCAATTAATCAAAGCATATTCTCTTTCCAGCAGAAAAGGAGCATAATTGAGCATCTTTCAGATTCCTCATTGTTAAGTGATGGGTGCCTAGTTTACCTGAACTAAGCCAGGGCTAGGAGCTGGAGTATTACTCTCTGATACTGGCCACTGTCGCATGGATGATGGAATCACTTCAGTCAAGATTCAACTGACTAAGAAATGCTGATAACGTATTCAGTCCGAAATTGAGCTGAAAATACATGGGTTATTAGGGGCACTCAGTGTAACCTACAATCAAGACATAACACCTTGCTCATGATTGAAATCAATTTAAAGATCCAGAGGAGCATGATCCCAGGGTCCCATCTTACTGCTGTCACAAACCTGAAGAGGCATGACCTCAGTTGGATGTCCATTGTGGACACACCCCCTGTACTGCCAGTCACTACAGCCGACTTTGATGTACAGCCCCAATGCTGAAACTTGATCTAGACTGTTGGGCTGTGTCAAGAAAAGGGAGATTTCTTTGAGGTCCCAGTAATTAGGTTGTATGGCAGTGCAAACGTCTAGAACCTTCCCCGAAAACATGTATGTTAAAGTAAAGAGAAAGGTTAGTATTGATATTTGATATACGTAGTCGTATCATTTAACAGCAGTACACACCCAATGCGTGTTATCAACTTGCTGAAACCCGATGTTGCTGTAAACTGGGTAGCTATGGCCTACAAAAAAACACCCAAAAAAAGGCGGCGAGTTATGACCAGCAGAGATCATGGGATGATCAGCTCTTCATGAGATTCTTGGTTTTTTTGAACCACACCCACACTTCAAGGAAGAAGAAGTAACTTCGAGTATTGATACGTCAAGCTACGCTTCGGCGTTTTATTATTATTATTATTATTATTAAACGTCGTAATTGCATCCTGTTGCACGCAGTGTTCTTGGTGGCGACACTATAGCTGATGCTATCAGTGTATATGGGCTTAATATTAACGGCACGAGACGAGAGTTTGAGTGCATAAATCCAATTGCTGTTTCTACATTAAGATCATAGATTCTTGCTAACGACGCACTACTATATATTCTTCACTGAATGTTGAAGGCCGCTGCTTCTTGCCGTATCCTTGATAAAGCTAAGGCACATTCATTGACTACACCAGCAACGCTCTTGACAGTCTCTGGTGAGTCAGCAACCCTAATCTCGGCCAAATACCTCTGAGCTTCCAGCAACTTCTGCACCAAAGCCTCTGATAACTGAGACAACAATTGCTCTGGAGGCCGCCTTATCATGCTGACTACTTCAGCACCATGTGCAATAACATCCCCATTAATGATGTGATACAAGGCAGTACTATCATCTGTGAAATCACAATAAAAAAAAGTTCACTTAAACCTTCAGCAGCTCAGCTATTTGCATATAATGGAATTACAGTAGTGGCCACTCTTGACGCACACCAATGACATGCACTGCTAGTAGAATCGTTAATAAAAATGCCTACAATATCTATAACAAGAGCTTCAATGACTGACTTCGATCATCATTTTAGGACCTACATGATATGTACAACGACTGTACCTGATAGTTCTCCTCCGGAAAGGATTTCTTTTTTTGTACCGCCGCTGCCCTTGACTTTCTGCTTCACATCGGGCATAGTTTCAACCAACACACACGGTCCCACGACTGGAGTCTTCATTACTGCTGCTGCTGCAGTACTTCCTATGGTCGTACTTGCTACCGCTGCTGTGGCCGCTGTTGCTGCCTCCTCTTCGGTCATGACCCACATCTGGCAGGTGACACACCTCATGCGCTTCTCTTTGTTCCTGATGAGGGGTGTGCTGCACCTGCATCGCCGTGTTGTTTTGTACAGTGATGACATGTCTTACAAGATGAGGTGAGCTAAGCTTCGTCTGTATGAGGAGAAACCTGACACGCCATGGGTAACATTTATCCCATTGACATACCTAGGGCAACAGAACTAGGTCTCCAAGTTACATGCCTGGAGCAACAGAACTAGGTCTCCAAGTTACATACCTAGGGCAACAGAACTAGGTCTCCAAGTTACATGCCAGGGGCAACAGAACTAGGTCTCCAAGTTACATGCCAGGGGCAACAGAACTAGTTCTCCAAGTTACATACCTGGGGCAACAGAACTAGTTCTCCAAGTTACATACCTAGGGCACCAGAACTAGGTCTCCAAGTTACATGCCTGGAGCAACAGAACTAGGTCTCCAAGTTACATACCTGGAGCAACAGAACTAGTTCTCTAAGTTACATACCAGGGGCAACAGACCTAGTTCTCCAAGTTACATACCTGGAGCAACAGAACTAGTTCTCCAAGTTACATACCTGGAGCAACAGAACTAGTTCTCCAAGTTACATACCTAGGGCAACAGAACTAGTTCTCCAAGTTAAATACCTGGGGCAGATTTTCTCCAATAGGGCCCAGCCCTGAAGCATCTTCTCAGACAACAGCTGTGATGTGTCATCTGAGCTCTGCCCCTTTCTCCAGGGTGCAGGCCACGGCTTGTCTGGATTAGTGGGAGCAAGAGCATCACTCATCATCCCGGCTGCTCGCTGAACACTGTGCTTTGATGTTGCTTCCTTCCTATAGCTTGCTACTGTTGCATCACACGCAGTAGCAGCAGCTTCTTCTAACTCCTCCTCATCTTGAGTATGTTCATCTGCATCATTAGCACTTTGTGGCTGGTGGTTCCCCTTATGATTGTCGTCAAGATGTCTATTAGTCTGCGCCATCTCGTTGTCACGCTCATCATAATGACTGCCTCTTTCAGGAACCTGCTACACATCCATAATTGCAGGGAGGTAGTACAGTACTGCTTAATTTGACTGCAGCCCCACCACTGCATTTCATTATGTTCATCATAAGACGGTGACAGCTCGTCTCAAATAACTTGATGACCCACTCCTTTACATGATAAAGGAGATCAGGAGTACATCATTAGAAAATGATAAATATGAAATTTGAAATTCAAGTTATTTCGCCTCATGCCCGAGGGATTTAAGGGCAGGTGACTGAAAACACACCAATGTGCCATGAACACACATGAACAACTAAGCCACAGTAGGATATAAATACATGATTGATCTACAACCTTCTGCTGCTCAAGTAGAGGCTTCCCCGCTGCATATACAGCGTCGCAGTTAACGCAGTGACGGTCCTGAGTCACAGGATCACGCATAAGTGGTACCACCTGTGATATACAATTCAGCAGTTGAAGACCATTAGGTCTAAAAACAGGTGACCATCAACCTTATGAGGCAGGTGAAGGTGTACCCAACAGCTAAACAGCTAAAAGGAAATCATAAGTAGACACTGCTTGTGGTTATGCAGACTTACATTGCATGCAGGGCAGTTTTCAGCAAGCATAGCCCATCCCTTAAGCAGCAATGATCCCTGGAAAATACCCATATCAATTCAATCAATTCAAATTATCACTCACACAAAAACCCAGTATCCTTCATTGTGTATCCGTCACTACATGGCCTTACCAAGGACTTGCTTGTGTTTGATCTAATAGACATCAGTTTATCAGATGTTAACAAACTTCTGAGAGTCTGCAGATAGTTTCGATGGAAATGTTACTGGTTAAGGAGCTGTATGTCACAAAGGACATCAGCACCACTTCTCTAGCTTATCATCTACATGAAAATACTGCATAAACGTTTTTGTTCATCAATAAACAGTGACACCGTGTTAGTGACAGGTAGCTGCAAAGGAAACCTAACGTATGAGATCTGTCGTTTGAATCAAACAAGGCTAGCGCGCCTTAAGATAATTGATAAATCCATGCTTCATTTGCGGCGTACTAACGCAAGCTCACTCAAAGAGGGGCACGAAGGACAATCTTCGCCTGCTACGGCATCAAAGACAGAACCTCTGGATCCAAATTTTCGCACAGTATCAAGCTCAGGCATGGCTCCTTTGCATAAAACGGAGACACATGTGCCTACAGCAAGCATCGAATTACAGAAGAAGCAATCCCAGTGGTGGAGGCCTAGTGCAGGATTCCGCATCATGGGATTGGAACCATCCCCTGAGCTTCTTGCCATATCTATGGGTGTGCATCAACAATATGCATTAACCATTGATTTGCTCCTGTTACCAACTCAAATTTAGTTGCTCCCATCTGCTAGCAAGAACATGGATGCATGACATTGTAACAGGATGTTGTCAGGGCATCCTGTAAGAAGAAATAGAGGTCATTCTTGAGTAGCCATCTTATAGGATATGATGCAGGCGATCCTCCTTCCCATTCTCTCCTTTTCAGTGTACTTTGTGCAAGGCATTCTAGGGCTGTCGAGACTGGCCATACAGTTCTTCTTCAAGGATGACTTGCATGTAGAGCCTGCCGAGGTCAGTGATGCGCTGTCAAGTATGCATGATATTTGAATGAAACCCTTGCACCTGTTGTGCAGTAAATGATGTGGGTCATATAATGCAACATGCGTGGAAGTGCATGCTAAATTAAAAGAATGAGTTCTTAATCGCTCTTTAAGACATCTTCTCTGCTATTTCATTCTAATATGACCTGATTGTGTTTTTTTGTTCTCTAGGTGGCTCTACTGACAGGTCTATCAAGCTTGCCGTGGATGATCAAGCCACTGTACGGTTTCATCACAGACAGCATACCATTGTTTGGTTATAGGAGAAGATCATACTTGGTGGCTTGTGGATTGTTAGGTATGCTGTGAGGTTGCACACTACTTTCAAAATCCATTGAATCTAAGTTTGAATTCCAGAGTTGAGGGTCACAAACTTGCATTCAGTTGCATGTCTTTCTAGAACTGATGCTGAGGTCACAAACTTACATTCAGGTACATGTTTTTCTGAACCTGGTGCTGACGGTTAATAAAAACGCCCATTCTGGTTTACAAAGTTGTATTCATTATATGTTTTTCTTGACCAGATGTTAAGGGTTGCATGCTTCCATTCAGGGACATGCTCCTGGAGTGTCCTGGCTTTCTGGGTGGACACACCCAGCGGCACAGTTGCTGCCATGATGTGTGCATCTCTTGCCACTGCCTTCAGTGATGTGGTGGTGGACTCCATCGTGGTGGAGAGAGCCAGAGGGGCTCCTCAGGTGATCATGTTTTTAATAGTGTGATTCTGCTACATTTTCAGGTGTATCAGCTACAACCCAGGCGATCATGTATCAGGTATGTTATGGGTATTTTTTTAATTATGTGATGTGGCTTCTTGTTCAAATTGTATCGGCATATCGGCTATATTATATGAACATTCTATCAAGCTGTCACTCACCTGTACTTCGTGTACTGCTAGGCTACCTCTGGATCTCTGCAGTCTCTGTGCTGGGGTTCAGCTGCTGTGGGGGGCATTGCATCTGCTTACTTTTCAGGCAGTCTAGTGGAGGACTACGGTACAAGGTTGGTACATTATGATGCAACACGCAATGAATATGAATTGATTATTGTCTGTTGGCAGACGAGGCTCCCTGTTTGACTGCTGCTGCTACGCAAGGTTGATGTGATTAAATAGTAGATTTAGTCAAGATGCCTGCTTAAGTCAGATTAGTCAAGATGCCTGCTTAAGTCAGATTAGTCAAGATGCCTGCTTAAGTCAGATTAGTCAAGATGCCTGCTTAAGTCAGATTAGTCAAGATGCCTGCTTAAGTCAGATTAGTCAAGATGCCAGCTTAAGTCAGATTAGTCAAAATGCCTGCTTAAGTCAGCTGAACACAGGTAAAGCTCGTAATATGACATCGAGATGAGGTAAAGTTTAGGACTCTCTCTTAATTTTGATAGTTAGATGGTTTTGGTTTATCAAAAAACATTTATGAGGAATGCTTTGAGCTCAGGATGCTCAACCCTTTCCTCAGGTTTGTGTTCTCTATCACAGCTCTGTTTCCTCTGGTGGTGTCATGTGCTGCATTGCTCATTGATGAGAAGCCAGTCAAGTTCTCAGCAGCAGCAGCAGCAGCAGCTCCTGGAGTTATTCCACTCAGCACATCATCAGCAGGTGGATTGAAGAAGCAGTACACAGCTCTAGGTGAGGAGGTACATGATAAGGATGGAAGATTGTACAGCAGGGCAGCCCCCTTCATATGTTCAGCGTAATGAAGTGCATGTGCAGGCTGGTCCATGCCTGAAATGCAATGAGTTGCAAAGGTTTAGGGTTTAGGGAAGATTGTACAGCAGGGCAGGCCCTTCATGCCTCCCTTGAAATACAATGAGTTGCCAAGGTTTAGGGTTTAGGGAAGATTGTACCGCAGGGCAGGCCCTTCATGCCCCCCTTGAAATACAATGAGTTGCAAAGGTTTAGGGTTTAGGGGAGATTGTACAGCAGGGCAGGCCCTTCATGCCCCCCTTGAAATACAATGGGTTGCAAAGGTTTTTTTTAGGCTGTGTTGTTCATTTTCACCTCAATTATTGCATAGATTCCTTTCCGCCTGCTTCAGAATTGATGAGCACCTTATACTGATCATTAGTCCAAATGACTAGATCTGTTGTACACTGATCCAATTTTTCTCCCTTGTGTTATCCCTTGGTCTTCTCTTGTATTATCGCTTGGTCTTCCCTTGTATTATCCCTTGTCTTCCCTTGTATCATCCCTTGGTCTTCCCTTGTATTATCCCTTGGTCTTCCCTTGTATTGTCCCTTGGTCTTCCCTTGTATTATCCCTTGGTCTTCTCTTGTATTATCCCTTGGTCCTCCCTTGGTCAGATGTTTCAGACGATCTGGACAACTCTCCCAACTTTGCAAGAAGCAGTGTAGCCTCAGCAGAGCTTCTTTCCACATCCTCCACACTTCAACAGAGACTATTGCATCAAGGAAGGGGACTATGGCAAGCCATCAGCCGCAAAGATATTCTGCTGCCGACAATCTTCGTGTTTTTATGGCAGGTCAGAGCACTACTCACAGGCCATGTCAAAGAATTGCATTTAACAAGTGATGAGATGTACACTGTTGTATAAACATGTGATCATTGCTACTAGCCCTGAAGTGATGAGCTGTACACTGATGTATAAACATGTGATCATTGCTACTAGCCCTGAAGTGATGAGCTGTACACTGATGTTTAAACGTGTGATCATTGCTACTAGCCCTGAAGTGATGAGCTGTACACTCATGTATAAACATGTGATTATTGCTACTAGCCCTGAAGAGCCAATCTGACAATGAACATGAAGCTAGAGCAATAGCCATATGAAATCTACTGCGCCCATAACAATGAATCTATCATACCTCCATCTTGCTTATTAGTTCTGCTTCCTAGTGTATACCTAGTTAAAACACAAGGTGATGCTGATGCAGGCCACCCCCACTGCTGACACAGCTATGTTCTATTACCAGACTAACAGACTGGGGTTCTCTCCTGACTTCCTGGGAAGAGTAAGTCCTACTCCACTCCATTGCAAGGAAGGATGAATAAGTACGTTGTAATTCCAAACCAGGGCGCTAAAGAACTTGGACTGTAGCTTGAGATGAGCATCTTCATTATCTTCTTAGAAGGTGTCCAAAAACCTTTAGGGTGTCTGATGTGGTGCCTGACAACATTAGTTCAGCTTCATGGTCTCGACAGAGGCTCTCAGGAATTCATGTTGTAATGTAGCTGTAATGTAGCTGTATAATGTAGCTGTAATGTAGCTGTAATGTAGCTGTATAGTCCAACCTGCCAAGTTTGGATGTATATTAGGATGCTGTTGACCAGACTAAGCATTGCCTCCTCTGCTGTTTCCTTTTCACAGATACGTTTTGCTGGTTCAATAGCTTCACTTGCTGGAATTGCTGTTTACAATCTGTACCTCAAGAAGGTTCCTCTAAAGCGCATGTTGTTGTGAGTCATCATGGTGGATGAGCCTCCACGGCTGAGGCAACGTCGTTTTTTACTGTCTGCTGTTCCCTTAAACCCTCACTCACACTTATCTTGGGGTTTAAGAAGCCATGATAATCTTGTTGACTTGATACTTAAGTACACTGGTGGATGAGGGTATGACAACTCCATCTACTTCTTGTTTACACCTGCAGCTGGTGCATGATCTTGGGAACCATATTGAGCAGTACAACGCTGATTCTGGTGTCAGGACTCAGCAAGAAATGGGGCATCAGTGATCAGACATTCGTTCTAGGAGACAGCGTGATACTAACAGTTCTGGGCCAGGTGCAGTGTTTGATTGGCACTCCGCCATCTTCTGAAGGGTGGAAGAATTATACTGATTCTGATTGAATGTTTTGGCAGGAAGACACCTTATGCCTCAACCTACTAGGCTGCTTTGCTAAGCAGCATACTCTGTCATCAGAGCTGCTGCTTATTATCATACTGTATTAGGTGTCCTTTATGCCCATCCTGGTACTGGCAGCTAGAATGTGCCCCGAGGGTGTCGAGGCCACCCTTTTTGCTACTCTGATGAGTGTCCTCAATGGTGGAGCCTCTGTTGGGTCGGCATTAGGGGCTGGCATCACAGCAGCTTTGGGTGTGACTTCAGAAGAGTAAGTCAAGCATACAAACTACAAAGCAGAAGCAGTTATAGCAGTGCATCAGATGCAGATTCTGTGGCCTGCTCTCAGTGTACTTGTGGAAAGATGACCACGTTAAACGGAATAGCATGCTAATATTCTTGAGTGCTTTTCTTGTCGTTTAGTTGCTACATCCCGATAAACAATGAGTTAGATGGATCAAACATGGTCTTATCCCTGTACTACAACGATGTATACCTCCTCCAGTTTCCACCAGCTCTTCACCTTGGTGGCTATCTGCACTGTGGCCACTCTGATGCCTGCACCCTTCTTGAAGCTTCTGCCAGATGAGCTGGAGCATGACCCTGAGGGACTAGAGGGACAAAATAGCACACGGGACAAGCAGCTGCCTGGAGGTATAGAGAGGTCAATAGCTAGCAAAAAGGATGACGGGGAATCAGACCAAAATAGTTCTTTTTTGAGAGTTAGGAATTCAGCTGCCCAAAGCCTACTAGGAGGTGCAGAGACAAAGTCTGGGAGAAGAACGCTGGAGGAAGGGGATATAGAGAAAACGAAGTCTTAATTGAAGGAAATGTTTGTTTATTGAGAGATGATGAGATGCAGGTGCTACATTTGTAGCCGATGAAAAAGTACGTACTATTTTCTGCCCTTGTACAATAATATATTTCTTCAGACGTTCAAATGTTGCATTCTACATCATGATTTTACAGAATTGATGGACTTGAGGTACTTTAGATAGTCATCAGTCATTATACCAGAAGGTACTACTTCTTTTGACAAGATCCAGCATTTGATAGTGCAGCCTGGAAGTCCTTGCTTGTGGACTCTTTCGTGAGTTCACGGATAAGCATGGTTGCATACGTGGATGATGGCAGTTGGAACCTCAGTTGCAGACCTAAAAAACGTGGAAGTTCCAACGCACTGGCAGACTGTGCAGACTCATTTGTTGCTGAGTCAGTTTGAAGCCCTGATGACAGCCCTCCGTCCGTCGTAGCTATGATATTCTCTGCATCGGTAATATCCACAATGCTTCTGCAACCATTTAAAGCTGCGGCATTGATGCGGGGAGCATGCTTGTTGCCCCCACTCATCACTGCATCTGATGACAATGATGCGGTGACCCTATCCACATTGCAGACTTTCTTGGAGGAGAAAGCGCTAGATGCTTGTAGCTGCTCCAGATCTGTCGCGACCAGCGTGTCGTCGTTTGGGTCACTGCAATCATTAGAAGTGTATTTTCTTTACTATCATGCTGTTTAGTGTAGGTATCTCCAACAGGATACTAATAACATGAGCATTGTACCTACTTTAAGAGCTTCATAACACAGTCAAGGAGGTACCAGAAAAGGAACAACAGTTTAAGTGAAGATTTTTTAATTGTCCCACACCCTCAGTGGAACTTCCATCATTTGAAAGAAGGCATGCAAGGAGGTCTGTCGCCCAGTATTGACACAATGAAGTATGACACCCAGTATTGAGACTAGGAGGTATGCCGCCCAGTATTGTTTTGCAGATGACGATGATTCATGACATTCATTTTCATACCATAATGACTTCGCATAAGTGATTCTTTTTTGCAATACAGGACATGAGCACCAGCAGGAATACAACCAACAAATAACCACCTGTACCGCAGAAGCTTCCACTCAAAGGCCTTAGGCTTGACTATGACGTGACGATAATCCCCAGTCAGAGCAGCAAAGCTGAACTCAGCAGCAACTGCCTTTGGGACCTGAGGCAGGGCTCCTGCTGCTGGCGGGACCAGCAGCTGGCTACGAGGAGTGGTCTTCAGCATCTCTGAGGCCATATCATAGTCCGAATCAGCATTCACAGCTGCTACCTCATCAGGCGCTTTGTCTTCCGAAACCATGCTGTCAGCTAGGGGCACTACCCCTATGCTCATCACCTCCTCTCGTAGAACCTGATGTGTACAGCTTAGATCTGTTGAAACTACATGAAGCCCAGGAAGCAAAATCCCATCCTGTCTTGCTGCCTCTGCATAAACTTGGGCAGTGGCATGTGCTGGATACTGCACCTTGTTGCCGGGCACAGGCAGTACAACATCTGTGATGCTCCATCGCCCTTGCTCTACTTCCTCTGGTGTGACCACGTGTACAGAGGACAGACGTTGCTTGGAGGTCAATGCTGTGCGCAGCAGATTATGGTCTAGGGTCAAAATATGTATTCAAAATCCCAAAAATTCAGTAAACTAGCAGATACGTACATTTCTCCAAACATCTGCTGCTTTGAGGATCTTCATTATATATGACTGATACTTACAGAGAACCTTTTGGCCTGGCTGATTTCAAGTACTGCTAGAGGAGCTTGTTCAGGTGCATAATAAATCTCCTAAGCACAGCTTAGGTTGACAGCTTACATTTTCAAATGACTGGTATCTTTACAACCAGCACTCATGACTCACCACTTGCTGCGTCAGCATCATCAACGCATGCAGCCACCGCTGCAATGGTGCCGGAATCAGCATTATCTGGTATGGTTGAGGGGTTAGATGTGAGGCCTCCAGGATCCATAATGTCATTAGAAGGCAACAAGTTGGAGCTCCTAGCAAAGGGATCCAGGGTACTACTTTGAGCACCATAATGCTCACTGTCCACAAGCACGAGATCTCCAGCCACCACTGCATCTACTCCATATGTCCGCACCCTGAGAGATGTAAGAAAGCTTAAACCCTAAACCCTGAGAGATGTAAGAAAGCATGTCATACTGCGCTGCAGGCAACATAGATAATGGGAAAGATAATGTTCACAATAACACTTATTCTGGGCGTCATCCAATACCAAGTCACGGTATATGCTGACATAGCATCAACATCAAAATTCAAGGCGGTCTGTTGGGCCACTGAGGTCCTTTCTTTCAGATGGCAATCTTTCAGATTCCACAGACAGCTGCTATGACTGTAATTCATCTTTATCATTACCTGTGGCTAGCAGCCAGGTTCCACAGGTAGCTCTGGTATGCATGCAGGTACATCATCCTCAGTGTGCGCGGTACAGCCATCAGAGCTGCTCCCAGAACCTCACCCTGATGGCCACTGCTCTTCCCATCCTGCTGCTTCTTACTGAGGACATGGAGGATGGAGCGCTCAGCAGTGGCCCACATGGGCATGAGCTTCAGGGCAGTCTGTTAGGAAGGCATGAGCTTCAGGAAAGTAGAATCAGAACAGTAATAAATGGGGAGTAATCACACTCGGCTGGAGAAGAACAGTAGTGGCATGACAGAGTAGAAAGCAGAGGCATGGCACCAAAGAATGTTGAGATGACAGAGAATAAAATCAATACACCAAAGTCCAAAGGCCGAGACCACATTCAATAAAGAGGAGGCATGTGGGGCAAGCTGCAGAGTCAAGCAGTACATTCTGCTGTACATTACCATCATGACAGTCAAAACAGAAAAATCATGCACCTTGGCATCTCCGTCTTTGAGGTAAGCAGCTCTTGCTCGCGAAACTTCTTCCTTTTCTCCTTCCCGACCGCTTAGGATCATTTTGAGGGCTGCACTGAACTCTCTCTTGAGCAGTGTGCGGCCTACCCTGAGGCCGTTGTAGGGAATGAGTAATGAGTTTACAAAGATACGCAGGAACATTGTCAAAACAACTCACACATGTGTTGGCACTCCTCCTGCGCCAAATCTCTGCAGTCCAAAATAGTTGATAAAGCCTGAGCTGGATAGCTTGCTGCAGGCCTCTGTTACCATCTGCAGCAAAGAACATTAGTTGTTTTCCTCTGTGGAAGTGGTGAATTCCGATGTGATTAGCTTTATACCAAAAATGCAGTGGCTGAGTCACACCTGTTGAAGTTTAGTCGCATTAGGCTTCTCCCCCTTAGAATACACACTGCTGCTCGAAGCAGCAGCTGCGATGCCTCTCATAAGCAATCTGAACTCGTTACCTGTTGAGCAAACCCAACAATTTACAACGATATTATGACACAACTAGGAATTACGTTTTCATTCCTGCCTCAAGAAGTAGCAGCCAGGAATAATGATGTAAAAACTACTAAGGTTACTAACACATTGGTTGATATTGAGATTTAAGGCAAGCAAGTCCAATCAACACCTGCAAGCATTCCCAATCTGAGCTCCTGGGAGGTAAAGGAAAAGTTCCCCAGCCGCACGCCACGAAGTCTGATATTCATTAGCAACAAAAATCAATAAGGATAACAGAGGGTGGTCAACATGAAACAAGCAGTCTGCTTCTGAACTCATAAAGGAGTTAAGGCAAACTGACAAGATTGACTGTAGGGAATAGCAGCACCATGTAAGATGCTGAAATCAGGTATGAAACAAGGCATGATTACAAGGTGCCTTACTTTTGTGAATGGCAGTCATCACGTGATACATCCCTGTGCTAGGAAGAGGGAGATGCCGAGGCATGATAAAAACATTTTCACCTACAGTTCAGTCAGTCGGGGAGTACCTACTTTTGGTTTAGGGCAGCAATCTTGACAGGATCCACCTTGAATGCAGTCATGAGCTGACTGGTCACCCCTCTCTTATCCTTAGTCCCAGCAAAACCAAACACCTGCTGGCTGACATGTAAGTGCTGTGCGACGAGACCCAGGGCCACCTGATTGGAGGAGCATTGGAAACGCTTGTCAGAATGTAATCTGAGGGAGATGATAGGGATGCCATGATACTGCCCAGATACCATGATACTGCCAAGATACCATGATACTGCCCAGATACCATGATACTGCCAAGATACCATGATACTGCCCAGATACCATGATACTGCCAAGATGCCATGATACTGCCAAGATGACATGATACTGCCCAGATACCATGATACTGCCCAGATACCATGATACTGCCCAGATGACATGATACTGCCAAGATACCATGATACTGCCAAGATACCATGATACTGCCCAGATGCCATGATACTGCCCAGATACCATGATACTGCCCAAG
>BEGY01000024.1:0-189802 GCA_002335675.1 Chlamydomonas eustigma | reverse complement strand
ATGTCCATTGAAGTCACCTGTGTGTCCATGTTCATTGAAGTCACCTGTGTGTCCATGTCCATTGAAGTCACCTGTGTGTCCATGTCCATTGAAGTCACCTGTGTGTCCATGTCCATTGAAGTCACCTGTGTGTCCATGTTCATTGAAGTCACCTGTGTGTCCATGTTCATTGAAGTCACCTGTGTGTCCATGTCCATTGAAGTCACCTGTGTGTCCATGTCCATTGAAGTCACCTGTGTGTCCATGTTCTCTTTATAAAGTACAAATTGTGTGTACTGGCAGTCACCCCCTGTCCAGGGCAGCCTAACATCGTCGTTGTAGTCTCTTCTGCGCTTCTTACCACCTGCCTGCACTCAAAGACAGACACCTAGTAGATGTTCAAATACATATGAGAGAAGGAGAATGATTGCTAAATGTATTCTAGCAACAAGGTGTACAAGCGCTAGCTAGCTAACGCGCTTGCAGGATATAACCTATCATAATTGATGCAAATTGCTATCTAGCTATCTTTCATGGTGACTGCAATTTAATCCAGGTGTCAACACAGAATACTTCTGAAGGACACACTTCATCAATGCTTTAAATCAAATGCACGACTACAAGTTATTATACGGCACGATTAGCGTTCAAGTGTGCCGGCATGGCATATGGTCATCAGTCACTTCATTGTATCAGCATATGGTCATGAGTCACTTCATTATATCAGCATTACTACTACGTGCAGAAGTATGAGGATCATTTTTTACATGACAATCGCAGCAATCAAATGACCTACCTTCTGCCGGCCCTTGAGTGTTGTCTCCTCTGGAATCCAAAATACCCTGATCTGAACACCCTGCTGGCTTTTCCCGGATGTGTCGCTCATCTTGAGCTCCTTTGTTGCATTGGTTTGTGGGATGCAGACTGCCTCTGAGGTGAAGTGAGGCAGCTTCTGCTTAACAAAGGCGTGTATCAACTGCATAATACAAAGCAGGGAGGGAGAGAAGCTGAATCAGGCGCCACATCTTGCCTTTTCAAACATTCACAAAGCAGAGCAGCTATTTAGGTAGGCATTCTGAATCCATGAAGGATGAGTCCAGGGCTGGGCACTGGATCGACGTGCCTATGACTAGGCAGCAGACATCGATCATGATTATCCAGGTTATGCTCAGCCATGTTGTTTGCAGAATTTTAGATACAGATCTGAATTAGCCTTTGTACTCTTGGTCTTGCTGGGTAGTGTCTCACCCTTCTTGTATCTTTACTCTCTACTGGTCGTAGCAAGGCCTGCATCCCACCACCTGGTATGGACTTCACAAGAGCAGCTTCTGCTGCTGATGAGGGCTCAGATGAGCAGGGCTCCACATGAGCAGCAGCAGCAGCAGCAGCAGTAGATGACATCACAGATTTCACGCTTGCCGCATCTCTATCATCAGCAATACCTTGAACAAGAGAAGGATGAGGATGTTCTGTCTCCTTACTAACACTAGCCAGTGTGTCAACTGCAGCGGCTCTCACAATGAGGGCTTCTCCTCCTCCTGTCTCAACAGCAGCATCCATCACTGCCATCAGCTCAGCCCCTCCTAACAAAATTCGGAGCTTTTTACAAGAGCATTATAAATGTTATCATGTTAACTCAAGAACTCAGTGACACTTTGATGATGCAAGATAATGATGCATGATGATACAATGTTAAAGACTATCATGACTGGTCACTGAGCAGCCCACCTGACGAGGCCTGCGGACATGTTAAAGCTGCAACTGCAATCAAAAGAGAAGAAAGAATTTGAGCATTCTCAGCTCCTGCAATACTAGCAAACTGTTCAGCTATAGACACAGCCGACTCCTTGAGCAGTAATCCTGTCATTGGTTTCTCACACGCAGCTGGTGCAATAGTAGGAGCCTGATTGGGCACAAAGAATACATGGAGAAAAGGAAATCAAATGCAGCAGCGGAGGAGATGCTTGTAGTAGCAGGATTTAAGGACTTGGGCGTAAAACCTGTTTGTGGCATTTATGTGGAGTCCTTTTCAAACGTTATCCGCTGCATCCAAGCCTTATCATGCACAACATGATCATGTGACATGAAGAGTGCTGCTTACATTCTGTACAGAGGTGGGTTCCAGACTGACAAGTCGCACTACTAATCCATTCTGACTGATCTCATTGACTTGGAAATCTCGGTACCTGGACAAAAACAGGTGCACAGCATATGTCCATCTCTTACTACAGGAAGTCAAGCCCGCAGGTATCACTTCAAAAACGACATATCACTTATATTGTCTGTTCTGATTGCTTTGCATGTGTTAACTGAACAAACATAGCAATTAGTAAGACTTTTTAGATCACCTGTGCTTCAAAATTCCAGTAAATCCAGCGCATGAGGAGGTGAACTCAGTAATACCAACAGATTCCTCGCTTACGGAGGACATCTAAGGGAAAGTGTAAATACTGTTCAGATCAATAAGTTTCGACAGCTAGTAATTAGCATGGAGATTTTCAACGCTATTTCCATTTATTCATGCGCCGACTACGTACATGGGAGAGTGGAATGAAATGTATTTTCTCGATTCATCTACTATTTTAGCTACTTTGTGCTGACGTCGATGACGTAGATAGACATACTGATTACTGAGATATAACTTGAATGAATGCCCTGCCCTTGGATTGGAAGTGCATTGAGCGGATAAGAGTACATTGTCTGCCTCGTCCAGCTGCATATCAAGAGCTCGCGCATAGATCCTATTTTAGCTCAAGAAGCGAGATAAATGTCATTTTTAGATGCCATAAGCAAAGATTAGTCAAATGGGCATCCCCAGCTTCAGATAAAAGTGGTAACTTCCCTTCAGATCAGGACCCTTACGAGTCTCTCTTCAAAAGCTCCTTGTTTCAGAGTGATTTAGTAAAAGCTGAATTCAACAGGTCAGCCCTATGTAAAGGATGACTCAGGTGTCTCCATTCCTAACTTTTGGAACATCTGCTTTCTCTGGATTCGTCCTCATTCAAACAAAGTATCCATGGAATAAAGCTTAAATTGAGATGATTATGCATGATTGTACCTTGCATTTCTATCAGTGTGATAGGGGAGCTAATGTCTCTGAGCAGAATGGCCACCAGCTTCCCAGACTTTGATCTGGAAGGGAAACGCATGTTCTTAGAGAAGGTGTGAACATGTCCTACCTATCCATGTGGTTAATCATGGTTATTCAGCATTGTAACACATTATACAAATTCATGGTATCTAGATGCCTTCTTCAGCACTCCTGCACTAGGTAGTCGCCTGTGTGATAAGTCCATTATGTGTTGATTTCCATGATTTCCTGTTAGTGAAGTGTGAGTTGCAATGCAGATGGATGAGGCTGGGAGCCGGTATGAAATCTTCATAAAGCGCCTGGAGCTGTCATCTGATCCTCAAGCCAAGGAATATTTGAGGGCCACAAATGCCCAGATGCTTGAGGGAGGTGCGCATTGAGCAGTCATCAGCCCCTTTCATCTCAGCAGTATGATTCAACTACTGTATTGTGCATAGCTACTGTACCGTAATGCTACATCTCTTGATTTCTTGAGGGCATGTTAGTATTACTGCACGTTGCGGAGATGGCCGATTTCATTCTTCCGTAATCGAGCCTCTTGCCGCTGAACACTCTCTTGCACTTCTTGAACTTCTTCATATTTGTTTTCAATTCGAAAGTTATCATCATAAACCAGGGTTTTGCTGATTTTCAGGGTTTACTCTCCCTATGATGTTTGCTGGCCTGAAGAGCAGCCTTGGGGAATACAGGAAATGGGTGGATGCAGAGGAGAGAGCAAGTGTCAATCCTGTGTCTCACCAACAATTCAAAAAGGTAAGCTCACATGCTGTCTATCGTTCGCTGCAGCACTCTCAGTGACAAACTGTTTGCGGTTTCACATCCTACTTTTTTTTGAAATTGTTGAATCAATAGCCATCAAGAACCTTGACAGACCGTGTAAAAATTTGACACTTTCGTGCAGCTTAAGCTACTTGCTGCCCTCAGGAGAGCTTTGTTCCCTGTGCACGCTCCTTCATTTCAGTGCCCCTCAGAGGGTCTTTGTTGCTTGTGCACGCTCCTTTATTCCAGTGCCCCTCAGATGGTCTTTGTTGCTTGTGCACGCTCCTTTATTCCAGTGCCCTTCTGATGGTCTTTGTTCCCTGTGCACGCTCCTTCATTCCAGTGCCCCTCTGAGGGATCTTGTTTTGTGCTTTGTGTATAGAATCACTCTGGCCTTGTCTTCCTATTGACATTTTAGCGTGTTGTGGTCTTGACTTATTCTATGTAACTGCTTCTAGGAGCTGAAGACTCTGTGGTCACAGAGTGCAATGGGGCGCATGGACATGGGGAAAATGTCTCAGATGGACCCCCAAATCCTATTCCAAGCCCAGAAGGACCCCCAGGTTTGTTTTTGCAGGGTTATGATTAAGAGGGTCTCATACATTTAAAAGCTAAAATATGGGACCGTGTTTACATGAGAGCTAAATTGACACCTTGAAGTGACCTTCATATTGTTATGTAAGCCTGTGAGTATTTTGTCAGTTTCTCACAAATTTGCTCAGTCCTTGCTTCTAAAATGCTATCTGGATTAATCCAGTGGAACCTTTATTGCTGTTGGCATAGCAGTGTCTCTAATTTTGTGGTGTTGTATGTACCTGGGGGCGAGGGCAAATAATCCTCTACTTCTCCTAATCTTCAATCAGTTTTGGAAGGCCATCAAAGAGATAACAGACAATCCATCCTCACCTGAGGTCAGCTAGTTCCCTACTCTGTCACCCACTAGTTGTCTCCAGTGGCATGGTCCTGTATTGGCAATGCAATGAACTATGTGCTCATCATCCTTTGCTGAGTCTAGTGCAAGTTCTGGATTGTTATACTGTATGATTTATTGTCCTTGCTCTGGCTCTGATTGTTGATCAGGTGCTCCGTAAATGGCTGGATGATCCAAAGATGGGACCTCTTGTGGCTGAGATGTGGAAGCAGATGATGGCACAACAACACCAAAATGGATTGTAGTCATCATTCTGACACTAGGGCTGATCAATAATAACGAGTAAAATATTGAGGTGGAGAATTATGTCAAATCTTTGTTTGCAATATTTTCCTGTTAGAATTTTGATTGTTGGTATGATGATAATGTACCTAAAAGTTTGAGTCACGGGGAGGAAAGGAACCCCTGGCAAGGAACTGATTGAGAGGCTCCTGACAGCAACAGACAGTCACGACCTGACTACTAGTGATAACACTCAAGACAGCTACAAACAGTCACGACCTGACTACTAGTGATAACACTCGTCACACACTAATATGGCAATTAGTCACTACATTTCTGACAGGCAGAGGGTGATTATTCATGGTTTTCTAGCTTCCCTGCTATTGCCGCTCCTGCTGCTGCCTCGAGAGATCATTTCATGCAGCAATAGGATCACGGTTTATTCCTTCTTGCTTGTGTTTGCAGCTTGTTCCTTCTCAGCTTGTGACAGCAGCCGACCTTTCTCCTCAATCTCTTTACGTTCAGAGTACCTAGTAGTGAGCAGCAGATACATATTAGCAAATAGTAAGACCTATGTTTTGCAGTGAATCAGATTTTGCAACACTGAGCTTCACATTATGATGACGAAGGGAATAATAATGCCAGGTTTCAATCAATTGTTGTGTGAATGCTGCTTACTAATGACATCATCAGTGTGCTTAGGACTGATGCGTAGTAGTGGCAGCATAGAAATGCACACCTCTGCTTCACACTTCTTCAGATATTCTTTAGACTTATCTTGCACTCACCTGTCTATTAGATCAGGAATGTGATCCCTCATAAGCATGGTCATCCTGTACATCTCCTCAGCTACATCAACCACTCTGTCCCGGAATGATCCTGGTTTCAAGCGGCCAGGCTGGGGGATAGACATGACAGCAGGATCAACAGTAAAGCTCATTGGGATTAAGCGTTAACAAATATTATAATCAGCTTCACCTAAATCATAGGGGATCACACCCAACAAATCATGATCAGTATAATATTGCATTGTCATCTTCTGTTTTCAAACCATAATGATAAGTAGTACGACTTAAAGCTGTTTCTTGTACGTCTTTTTCTCAGTTCTTGGTTTTCATTAGGTTTACACACTTACTTCATCAAACTCAGTCCAAGCCTTGGGAATACTAGACTGGTTGGGTATGGTGAACATGCGCATCCATCTACCCAGCAGACGGAGGGTGTTGACCACGTTGAAGGATTGGCTCCCTCCATTGACCTGCATCAAATAATGCATTGAAGGCAAAGCCATACTCAAGCCTTTTCAAATATTGTTTTACATTACACAGGGTTGTGTTGAAGGTAATTTATCATGTAAAAAGATAGTAAAGAAGCAAAAAAACGCTGTCATTTTTCCCTCCATTGACCTGCATCAAATATTGCATTGTAAAAGCATCTTATGAATGCATCATGGTACATGATAAGATACCTGAGATACACAGAGGGTTCTCCCTTGGGTGGGTCTTACACTTCCCAGTGATAAAGGGATCCAGTCGATCTGATTTTTAAACACAGCTGTATCAGCAAAAGAAAAAAATATTATATCAGGACTTTCAAACACACGACTCAGGAGGTGCTGAAGTGACACACCTTCCACATCTGGCAGACACCAATGATATGAATCTTTGTTACATCTAATATATATATAAATATCTTTTTTTTAAACAAATTTACAATCTGTTTCTGGCACACTTCTTCTAGCTTATTTCATGTCTACGTAATACACAATGAAATCATCCTGATGCATCACAAGAGAAAAAAACATGATCCCTACAAACTATGTCAGCCCATACCACAGCGACTGCACCATGCACCAATCATGAAACCCTACCAGTCACGACACCATAAACCAATCATGAAACCCTATCAGTCACGACACTATGAACCAATCAAGAAACCCTATCAGTCACGACACTATGAACCAATCAAGAAACCCTATCAGTCATGGCACTATGCACAAACCATGAAACCCTACCAGTCACGACACTATGCACCAATCATGAAACCCTATCAATCACGACACTATGCACCAATCATGAAACCCTATCAGTCACGACACTATGCACCAAGCAAGAAACCCTATCAGTCATGGCACTATGCACCAATCATGAAACCCTATCAGTCACGACACTATGCACCAATCAAGAAACCCTATCAGTCACGACACTATGCATAAACCATGAAACCCTATCAGTCACGACACTATGCACCAATCATGAAACCCTATCAGTCACGACACTATGCACCAATCAAGAAACCCTATCAGTCATGGCACTATGCACAAACCATGAAACCCTACCAGTCACGACACTATGCACCAATCATGAAACCCTACCAGTCATGGCACTATGCACTAACCATGAAACTCTACCAATCACGACACCATGAACCAATCATGAAACCCTACCAGTCACTGCACCATGCTGTTCAGGACTGACCCAAACATGACCCTCACTCCAGAGCGTCAAGTTTCTCAGCTCCTGGACCTGCACTCACAGCAGTTGCAAATCACATGCCAGAAATGATAGGCTTTTTAAAAATGTAGTGAAAGAAACCATAGGCATGGTATTTCAAAGCAATGCATTCGAACTCAGTGCTCAAGAGTTCAACTGGTTTAGAGTAGAGCCAAGGAGTTGCTGTGACTGTTTTTAGCAATTTTTCAATTCAGTGCAGTGTCTTTTACAGATGACACAACACTGTCATTACCAGGGCTGTTATAAGGGAGTTCGTCTCATATCATGACCTACTTACTATCAAGAAAGTATTTTGAAACAGAAGAGGAAGATAGTGAATTCTTCACCCTGGTGGTGTACATCTGTTGAGGGGTAAGAAGTTTAGGGTTTAGGGTTTGAACAATGACTAGGAAGTTTACCTTAGGATGCTGGTCTGTACCATCACCCTGCATGGGAAGTCCTGAAGGATTAAAGACTCGGACTTCACATCCCAGGAGCTCAAAGATCCGCGCGTACTCATAAGCTAGGAGCTTGCTGTAAGACCGCTCTCGAAGTGAACCATACAAGACAAGGATTCTACGCGAACAGCAGTGTGTAAGCATGGATTCTACATGAACAGCAGTGTGTAAGCATGGATTTGGACAAAGTGTGCAACACATCATGAACAACCAAGAACACTTCAGGGACATCACCCGATACCACCTTTGGGTAGCATTGGGCTATTTAACAGATTTGTGACCAGTCTCCCTCTTAACCCATTACTACCACCTCAAAGAGCAAGAAGAAGAAGAAGCAAGTCATATGCTTCTTGCTGCAACTGTCAGGCATTAGCGAGCCCAGACACAGGATTGACTTGCTCCGTCTTGCTCTTAGAGGTGGCAGTACTGGGTTGTGAGGGAGATCTTATCAGTTTTGAAAAACTTGCATTTGATAAGCAGAAAGAACAGAAATATAGTTGGACTTTGGCGAACTCATGCTTTTTGGGAGATACCATATGCCAGGAATTAAGGACTGTACGTCTTACGGCTGTAAGTACTGTTAGGGTCGATAAGCATTCTTAAGGTCGTCGCTGTATTCATAGTGCCTACCTTGGTGGACTAGTGTTTCCGTTAGGATTGAAGCTTTTAGCCGCACTCAAATCCAACTTCTGAACCCAGCATGTTTGCAGCGCATCTCCGACCAGCCTATAGGGCCAGTGCGTTTGTCCTTCTATCGCGGGATTGGGTGGTGTCGGTATTGTAGTGTTCATACTCCATGCAACCTGCAAAATGCCAATTCGTCATTTGTATATTCCCTTCCACATAGAAATTTCCTCCTCGCACTGTGTTGTGACTGAGTAATTGGCTGCGACCTGTGGCTGCGACTGTGGACCTCTTGAGTAAAGCTCTTTTGGAGAGATGAGGAATAGGAACCAACATGTAAGAATGCTGCCTACATTAAAATCCAGAAGGTACGATAGACTAGTGCAGTGCGTAATTCGCCAAAATGTGAATTCATTTTTTGCTTTTTCTAGAACACATTTGAGTTTCCACTATGCTCGCTTAAGATGTATTTGCCTTTTGCTAAGTAATGCATGTAAGTAGGTACAAAGTTTCAACAAGTTGTTGGTAGGCATGCACAATATACGTGACTTTTTATAATAAATGTCTCAGTCAAATTAACTTATCTTTAACTGTTGAAAAGTACGACAGCAAAGGACAATAAAAATGGATGACAAAGATAAAGGCAGTTATTAACCAGAGCCTCGGCATTATTTCGATACCTAAAAAGTGTAGCAAGCCCTGATGCTATGCTGCTGCTCCATTGCAGAGTTTTAGTTGAGCAAATAAATTGAGAAGGCACCAGTTCTCCAAGGGTCTCAACATTCCCACATTACGTACTTTCAACCTGCACTAAAAGAATGTTAAGAAGCCTACCAAGACCTTTCTGTCATAGCGGAGTAAGAATATGAAGGAAAAATGAAAATGCAGATCACATTGCAAATTCTTTCACAGACGGTGCGGACATATTTTTTGCCTCATTCTGAATTTGAAACCTGCCCAGTCTAATGAAGCAATGTAACGGAATTAGACAACCATCCGGTACAGCGCAGTAGCCAAACAAGAACTCAGGATGATTGGGATGAGGATTGCAGCAGACTGCACTCTTGGAGGCGCCTCAGCAGGCGAAGGTGGCGCAGGAGGGGATGGCGGTCGGAGTCCAGGTGATGGAGGAAATTGCATAGAGGAATTCACGGAGGGTGCGCCATTGCCAGTGGGGCCATCGTAACCAGGAAGAGCTGTGCATAAGTAGGCACTAGAAATAGTGGCAGTGCACCCTTGAGTGCTGCCTCCTGTGGTGATATCGTACAGCCTATCATGGTTTAGGCCACCAGGGTAGAAGCTTCCGGCTAGGCTGTTATAGCTCATGGAGTTGACATCCCCAAAATAACCACCAGCATACATAGCTGCAAATCAAACACGAAATCTTCAGGTAGGATGTAATAGCTGCGGGTAAACAACAGTACTGTCCTTGTCAATCATGCAGCTGCTCTGACATGGACTGTATAGCATGGACTTAAGAACATAGACTCCATAGCATGGACTCTAGAGCATGGACTCTAGAGCATGGGCTTTAGAACATAGACTCTATAGCATGGACTCTACAGCATAGACTCTATAGCATGGACTCTATAGCAAAGACTCTAGAGCATGGACTTAAGAGCATAGACTCTAGAGCATGGGCTTTAGAGTATGGACTTTAGAGCATGGACTCTAGAGCAAAATTGAAGTAGACATAATCAAGTACTAAAATGGACTCATCCCTTTTGGACTTGGGACAGTGACATGCAATACGTTGAGATTACTCACTATCCTAGAACAGTGCACTAGGACCTTCCTCTTAAGACGAGGGGAGCAGCGTAACTGGCTCTCCCTCCAGGCATCTATTCTCTTACCTGAGATGATGGGGGCAGCACTGCTGGTACCTCCTGAGATAATCCACACTCCCTGGGCATATATCTGCACTCCTCCTGCCAATAGTAAGCCCAAAAAGCAGGTAGGATATTAAATTAACTCAACATAAAAAGTTGAAAAAGGAGAGTGTGTCAAAACCAGTTACAACTGACATAGGAGACATCATTCAAATAGAATCTCTTGCAGAAAAAGCACTTAACCAACATGTTATAAATCACCAAAGGATGTAATATCAAGCACCTGCCGTGGCGGAGATATCAGTCACAGTACGCTTATTGCCACAGGCACCCAGTGGCTGCCAGGCAGGTCTAGAGATATATGCTGAGCAACCACTACCAGGGGAGCCGCCAGACGTCCACAGCACCTCCGAAACCCGGTTGCCATAGGCATCCACGTTCAGAGCAGTCCCTCCAACTGAAGTCACAAACTGAGAGGAGGCTGGATAGGACACATGGTAGCCAGTGTCTCCCGAGGCTGCCATAAACACTAACCCTGTGTGGTTGAAGAGATACGCATCAATCTGGTCGGTGATCTTTGCCTGTGACTCAAGGGCACCCCAGGAGATAGAGACCACTCGAGTATTCAAAGCAGTGGCGTTGGCCACCGCTGTTTGTACTGCTTGGAACAGGTCATCAGATGCATCGCTGTTGGCTGCGTAGTACACCAGAGGGCAGCAAGGGCACATGGCACTGACCATCTGGAGGTCCAGTTGCTGCTCCGTGATCTGAGCGGAATCTGTGGTTACTGAGCAGTAGCCAGGGGCCCTTGCATTACTAGTTTGCAAGGGCTGGCCGTACTGGTTGTACAGGGTAATCTGGGCTGGAGACAGGCCGAAAGTAGATCGGTAGGTTGCTAGATCTGAGAGGACGCTGGATACATTGTTTGTGCCTGGGTCGATGATGGCTATAGTATTGCATTGAGAGGGTGCTATCTGCTGGTAGTAGGCTTGTTGGAGCTGTGAGGGAATCAAAGCAGAGGATTGCTGACAATGTGCTGCCCTCCTTCCTGCCAGAATCAGGAACCCTGCAAAGAATGTGCAAAGATAGGTAGGTATACCATCGATTTGGAACATCTTGTCCTACATCCAGGTGGTGGGGTAAATGGTACACTATCTCTTATAATCTGCAGACTGTCCTGAAAATTGAAATTCATAAAATTTAAAACAGCTTATGTGTTTGTTCAAGTTCATCTTTGAGTAGTGGCTCCTTCGTCATCGAGTATTATAGTTCCCTGGGGTTCGAAACAAGAACCATTGATAGCATCTCTTACATCCAAAATCAATGAGGAGCTTGAGCAGGTTATAACGCATAGGCATCCTTCTATGCGCATGCCCTTGAAGAAGCGAGGTTTGGAGAAGCTATGTATGGAAAATCTTGAGGCGAAACTGAGAAGTTCTTGTGCATTAGATAAGAACGCATCTGAAATGATGTTTTAAAAATATGTTACGTAAAATATATCAACATTCCATGTAGCTTGACTCCTATGTCGTGGCAGCTTCTCGCGCCACTCCTAACTTTTTAGTCTTGAACCTTGTGGCCTATTTTCAATGAAGAAATAGTCATAAACTGACAGATATTCTGCAGATTATCAGGCATTGGATTTTCAATGGATTTGAGTGTTGAGTACTATGAGTACAGGGAACTGAAGAAGTTGCTATGGCAATGTGTGATAACAGCAGAATCTAAGTTCCTTTATGCGCCATAGTGGACCTCTTGTCTTTGTTTAATTAAAATATTTCTTCGCTTAGTTAGTTGCCTCGTTTTTTGATATGGGCAGCGTCCTCATAGGACTTCTTCTGTGTACATTTGCTGTCATTGTATTTTCACAATGCAAGTTTAGATTAGATGTGAACGAAACAATGTCCACTTACGAGCTGTCGGGGGCAAACATCCTTTCTCCTGTAGCTGGTGGCTTTCCTATATCAGCTAGTCTTGAACCAATACCTGGAAATTTCTCTTACATGTTTTCTGGAGCTTTCTTCGCATTTCCACCCGGTACTGAGTGTCCAACCTCGACTCAGACAAACTGGGCTGATGGCCTGCCCTCTTGGGGACTTAACACTAATGCAAGTGCATTTTCCTACACTCCATTTCTCATCAATCCCTCACAGATCAATGCAACAACCGCTGGACAACCATATGTTCTAAACAACTACCAATTAGAGCTTAAAGCCATATCTGTGTCTGTGGATGCCTCAACCGGTGCAGCATCCATCCATGGCACTGTATATGTTGCACATGCGTAAGTGCACCGCATGCTCCGTATTATCTCTCTTGGTACCTTGTCCAATTTCTCAGTTGATGTTGAGAAGTCATTTTCATACGATGGACTCCCATTGCAGCTGTCCTGAACCAACCTTTGACTCCTGAGTGTGACTTAAATGAGATTCTATCACAAAATCCAGCATATGAGTGAAATTCTGATACTAACTCCATTCTAAGATGAATACGGTGTCAAAAGTTTATAATCTAGAATATTCACTCTGGTCTATTGCAGGATGCTTTACTCCAACACTGTCATCACTGGTGTGCGTTACGATGATGTGGCTTCCAACACCAGCGGGGTGTTTGACAGCACAGGAACGCTGACTGTGCAGGTAGTAAGCCAGAATCATGCAGCAGTGTGAATAATTAAACGACATTTTCTGAGTGTTTTTTCTTCCTTTCTCTTGCTTGTATTACAAACCAAGCAGTATGGAGCATTGTAATTTGTCCTCCCTGTGCAGAGCAATGGCATGGTGTATCTGGATCTCACCTCCTTCAACATTTCTTTGTCCTCTGTGTCCACCCTGAACCTGGGGGGGACTGATTACAACGCGATAACTAATGTGTCCTTCCTGGGATCCTTGTGGCTTTCAGTAAGTTAGACTCTGTTCCACACGTTGGCAGAGTCAGCCTCTTTCAGGTTATGAGAAGCTGAACTCCTTATCATCACCTCTAGGCAGCAGGGGATTCAAATTTGAATCGCATGCTAAGTACTTTTGTCCTGAAGCCAGAAGGATTCTTTGCGGGTGTGGTTGCAACACAGCCTTTTAAGAGGAAATGATTTTCATCTGGAAAATGTATTAAAAATCTGCCCAGCAGTAGTATTAATTATGAATACCATGTCTTGTTTCTTTGGCTTTTTCTAGTGTTGCGAGCTATGCCTCATGTGCGCTTGCTGTGCCCACAGGTGGACACATCTTGTAACGTGTACTGTGGGGACTTTGGACGTTGTATCAGAGCTGGAGATGGTACCCCAGGCTGTCAGTGTGAATGTGGATGGGAAGGTATGAACGTGTGGCGTCACTAGTAGCAGGTGTATATGAGGTATGAATGCGCGCAAGGCAGTGCAACTTCTGCTTTGATTTTGTGGGGTATGGTGAGGGTAGTGTCTCTACCCTTTTTGTACATGATCTGAGTTGAGAAAGTTTCACTCAGTAAATTCTGCATATTATGTGCTGTGCTGAGTCTTAGTAGAACACAGATATGATCATGGCTGTGTTCTGCTCAATTCTGGCGGCCAAGGCACACTCGCATTTCAGTTGACTGACTAGGAGCATTGCATGTAACATCCACTCCTTTTACGTCTGTTTGCATGTTCAGCTCTGTCACTCATTACCATCTATTTATCAGTTGTCTGCTTTTGCTTAGAGCTGAACTTTCTGCATGTTCTGGTATTGCTGCTGCTGCTGCTGCAGCTGACAGCACTGGTGCTTGCATGATCCCCACTGGATACTGCCCAGTGTTTGGAGGCTTGCCTGAGTCCACTGTGAACGTTGGGAACAAGTCATCTCTCGTCCCTAGCGTAAACAATTGCAATGGTGCCACATTCACAAATCCAGGTAGTGAGCATGGCGTCCTCTTTGTTGCAACACCACTTTCATCCAGGTAGTGAGCATGGAGTCCTCTTTGTTGCAACACCATTTGTATGTCTTGACAAAATGCCAGGACTGCCATTGCATCCTCTTTGATTGTGTAGTCTCTTCTGCTTTGTGCAGAGGCTCAAATTGGTTTTGATAGTAATGACGGGCTTGTAAAAATTATTTTGTTGTTCCCTGCTTCTATCCCCAAGAATTCTAAATAATGTTACATTCCTGCCTCCCTCTGTCGTTGAAATACACAGCGCTGAATGAAGGCAATGCCAATGTGTACCGCCCCATCATCGCCTTCATCCCAATCATGTTACAAGTGCTACTCCTCTGTTTCTTCCTGGCTGCCATGCTGCTGGCAAGGTCCTGGGTTTACAGCAGTAGCAGCACCAGAGGGCAGGCGTTGAATAGTGCTCACCTCAGGTCTTCTAACTACCTGGTAGTTGGTGGTGGAGGTGTGACTGGGGGGCCTGTAGCTGAGGGATACCACCAGGAGCCGTCATCTACATTGACTGGGGGGCCTGTAGCTGAGGGATACCACCAGGAGCCGTCATCTACATTGACTGGGGGGCCTGTAGCTGAGGGATACCACCAGGAGCCGTCATCTACAATGACTGGGGGGCCTGTAGCTGAGGGATACCACCAGGAGCCGCCACCTACGATGACTGGGGGGCCTGTAGCTGAGGGATACCACCAGGAGCCGCCACCTACGATGACTGGGGGGCCTGTAGCTGAGGGATACCACCAGGAGCCGTCATCTACGATGACTCCATCCATCACTTCTGCCTCCTCGTCTTCGTCGGCGATGCAAGAGCGCTCCTCATTACAGGCCAGGCCTTCAAGCAACCTCGTGGGTAATGGTTACCAGCTGGCAGCCCATCAGCATAACAGCATCCAGATGACCTCTACTCATCATCCTCAAAGGAGCGGTATTGCTGTAGACGCTGGAAGGCAAGGGCTTCTGCAAAGTGGTGATCAGGCAGTACAGGTGGCGCTGCATCTCCCAGGAGTGCCAGGAGAGGGTGTAGACAAGCTTGTGGGTGCTGCTGGGGATAGTGCTGCATTTGGGCCTTACAGCAACAAGAATGTCAACACTTCTGTGCGCATGCTCAGGTAACCATGTCAACACTTCTGTGCGCATGCTCAGGTAACCATGTCAACACTTCTGTGCGCATGCTCAGGTAACCATGTCAACATTTCTGTGCGCATGCTCAGGTAACCATATTCAGGTAACCATGCTCAGGTAAGCAAATTAAGGATACCATTACCCTGTTACCATTATCTCGCAGCCTGAAGAGATGTAGTGGCAGTAGCAATGTGTCTGTTGAAGAGATGTAGTGGCGGTAGCAATGTGTCTGTTGAAGAGATGTAGTGGCGGTAGCAATGTGTACCTGTTGTGTGGCTGGGAACCTTCGATGCAAACATGGACATGGGCATATGAATTATGTCTAAATGATAAAAAATTCATTGACATTAAATTAGTAATGAAAGAGAGGCAGAACTTTCTAATAAGTAAGCGACCAGCCCTCTCTGCAGCTGGCTCAGGTATCTGGCTGTCCGCCATCTTTTCCGGTGTTGTTTCAAATGGTGACTGTTCTCTCCTCCCCAGGTTTCAGGACATCGCGGTTGAAGTGTACCCATCAGCACTCTCCGCCCTCACAGCTCGTCTGTTTTCACGCATCCCTTGCAGCAGCAGCAGCAGCATTCTTAGCTCCTTGTCTGGCTGCTGCCATGAGGGGCACTTGTTGGGGCTTCTGGGCCCCTCAGGCAGTGGCAAGAGCACTCTGCTGAATGTGCTTTCTGGTCAGATCCAGGATGGAGGAAGATGGAAGGTGCAGTCTGTGTACTATGATTCAAAATTGGTTTATTGTCACTCGCAAGTCAGCGATGTAGGTTTGGAAGCGCCACATCATCGATTTCTATGTTTGAAAAAAGATTCTTTTACAGTGCACATGTCAGTTTCAATGCTGTGACCTACTGTTACGACTCATTCTGCTGTTCTCACACGATGTTTCAATATGAGGTCTGAGGACTGAGGATACTCAGACTGCTGTTCACTGCCTCCTGACTACATTAATCATACAACAGGTGCAGGGCAACCTTACACTTCACGGGTACCCGGCTGCAGCTGGGCAGCTGTCTAGTATCTGTGCCTTTGTGCCTCAGCATGACATGTTGCTGCCAAGCCTGACAGTGGAGGAGTGCCTGCTGTGCTCTGCTGCTCTCAGGATGTCTTCTAGTGCCACAGTGTCTCAAGCCAAGGACAGGGTGGCCACAGTGATGAAGGTGTGAACATCATGTATGAACATCATGTATAGCGTAATCTGAAACCTTTGTTGTCTCCTTAAGATTGAAGCCTTATGTTCAAAGGAGTGGCTCAGCAGAAGAATTAAGGTAGTCAGCGGATGTAGTGAAGACTCTAAGACCTTGCTTGGACCTATTTTTGGTTGATTACACGTCCATCCCATGAGGGGTGTCTGAGTTGAGACTTGATTGGCTGATGATCCCCTTGAATGATCCCTTAAGGAGCTGAAAATTGAGCATTTGAGAGGGCTGACCAGCAGCAGCTCAGGCTCCACAAGGGAGATCAGCGGTGGAGAAAGACGAAGGTTGGCTTTACACATAATATAAAATGTGTCCCTCATGTACTGCATGACAATACAGTTATCGGGTGATTAAAAGACTGATAAATAGTGAGCTCCTTTGTGTCCCTTTAACCACTTGGCCTTGGTCGTCCTCTTTTATAAAAAGTTTTCATATCGTCCCTGCTCACATTTCTTTCATGTTCAAGAAGCAAGCTGTGTGCATTTGTTCTTCACACAGGGTATCGATTGGTATGGAGCTTGTCACTGACACAAGACTGCTTATCCTGGATGAGCCTACCAGTGGTCTGGTGAGATTTGAACTTCATACCTGAATCAGTACTGCAGCTTCCTATCGTAAGCCCAACTAATGCGATTAGCCCCAAAAATCTCAATTTCACACCAAGATTATCTGACTATCCAAATCTGCCTTGTCCCGTACCTCATCATGGAATTCTTCAAATCTCAATGTTCAAAATTTGAATTATTGCCTCAACCTTTTTGCTTTTATTTTAATGCAGGACTCATTCAATGCTCTTAGCCTCGTAAACTTGCTATCAGCCCTGGCAAGGGGCTCAGATGGGAAAGCTCCTCGAATTGTGATTGCATCATTGCACCAGCCATCCCCTAGCATGTTCGTCATTCTGGACCAGGTGCGCTTTTTCTGGCTAGGCAAGACCTCATGCATTCATGTTGATGTTACTCGCACTTGATGAGGCTGCACACTGCTGACATGTTAGTCACTAAGGCCAGTTGTGTGTCATGCCGGGTCACACTAGCTACATCCATGTTCAATGAATTGGTGCTGTAGGTTATTCTGTTGGCAAATGGACAGCTCATCTACTCTGGCTCACCTGAGTCTGCTCCAGCTGCATTCTTGTCCCTAGGCATCCCTTGCCCAGCTGGCCTGTCCATAGCTGAACACATGCTAGTGGCTGTTGGTGATCCAGCCCAAGCGCACCTCCTGCATGGTTCTAACATGGCCCAGAACCTAAGGCTGAAGTTATGTGAGCCGGGGAGCATGCTTGTAGGACATGGTGCATGGACCAAGCAGCAGAGTGGTGCAGCTTCAGTGGAGACCCCCCTAGGCAGCACTCCATGTGATGGATATGTGCATGTGCAAGGGAAGAGAGGGATGGATGGGGAGAGACAGGGACTCACATTTACCTCTATGTTGCACATGGCTTTGCTGCGTCAGCCTGGCGTCCTGATGTGGAGCAGCATGGCAGGCCTGTTCCGATCACCCGCTTTCTTCTTGATGCACATTGCCGGTGGCATGGCCATGGGTCTGCTGGTGGGCTTTGTGTTTTTCAACATCAGTGTGGAAACAACCGATGGTCAGTTAATGGCACTGTCAGGTTTTGTCAGGTCAATGCCAGTGTTTTAGGTTTCATTCCCTAGAATACATATGCCCTAAACAACAGATTCTGATAAAAGTCAGTTTTGGTAAAGCAGTTTGTTAGAGTCCCCATGATCTTGATCTGGATGTGAGCACAATATTTCAGATTGCTCTAATTTTTTGCTTCATGTTCACTCTCGCTAGCTTCTCTAGTGCTACCTAGACCTAGACCTGCTAGACCTGGACACACTGCTTACAAAAGCTCAGTCAAGTTGACTCCTTATGTATGCTATATGCTGCGCCAGGTGTCATTGGCCGACTGGGTACACTCTTTATATGCTATATGCTGCGTCAGGTGTCATTGGCCGACTGGGTACACTCTTTATATGCTATATGCTGCGTCAGGTGTCATTGGCCGACTGGGTACACTCTTCTTTGCTGTGAATGTGGTTTCATTTCCGGCCCTTAGTGCTTTGGAGTCTGTTCTAAGTGAGCAACAAGTGGTGGAGAGGGAGCTGTGTAGAGGTTACTACAGGTGATTCTTATTCACTGCATACCTGAGCAGCTGTGCTCTGATGCACCCGAACCTGTTGCTTCCCTTGATGCACCCTGACGTGTTGCTTCCCTTGATGCTCCCTGGATTTTGTGCCTCGCAGCCCCTTGACGTACATCCTGATCAAGCTGGTGGTTGATGGTTTCCTGCTGCGAGTGACTTCAACTGCTGTATTCGGTGTGCTCTTTTACTGGATTGTGGGTTTTCGCGCAAATGCCACAGCTTTTACCATTTTTCTGGGTGTGCTTTTGACTCTAAGCTCATTGGTGAGGAATGGGCTCACTGTGAAGAACTTTTGGCAGCCGAAGTTAAAGAAATCAAAGGAATGAATTGGCGTCTTCTGATCTTTTAATGACGTGCAATTGGAGAAAAACATGCAAAGAAATCATATTTTTTGCTTGGATGTACTTATTCTTCCTTTCAATGTCACAATGCCTTAGGGACAGTTGTGTAGTAAGAGTGTAGGAAATTTCCATGAGCTGTTGAGGTAGCAGTCATCAGTACACCATCCTCTCCTCTCACACTTGATTCTTCATGGGCTGGTGCGGTGTTAGTCACTATACTTTCCTCTTCTCTCACACCTGTCCTGAATTGCATACCTTGGACAGATTGGTGCCCTGGTCTTGAGCCTGACAAGTTTACTGGGCTCCTCTGGACGGACTATCATCACCACCACCACCATGCTGCTCATATTCGCCCTCTTCAGTGGATTCTTAGCAAACATGGAAAACATGACCTGGGTGTTGCGATGGATCTGCTACGTCAGCCCTTTCAGGTCAGCCCTTGATGCCTTGCCCGCATGCTATGTCGTTGTTGTCACAAAGTATTATCTTGTAATGTGAGTGATGCACATTATGGACTTGTTTGTAAGAAGGCATCATCATGCAGTTCAGGTAAGCTGCATGCAAGCTTGTGTACTAGCTTAGGTGTTTCCTGTCATGTAGAACTTTCATCCTTAGACTCCGCCCTCTTACTGCTGCCTGATGGTATCAACAGGTGGAGCTGGATGTCTCTGGTCATCAATGAGGTTCGTCCACTGAACCTCACCTTGTCAGTTGCCACGCTGCCTCCTGTGCACAACTATCCAGGAGGGGAGCTGTTGTTGACGCTGGGGACCGATCCAACACAGCTCACTACAAATATCATCGCCCTAGTTTGCGAGTACGTGAAATGTTGTCATGTTGATAAGCCTTACTGCTGCACCGGAAATAGAGGGAGGGAGTGTCCTTTTGGTATGCTTTATCCACATTGCACTTGTTGCTGCTCCTTTGACTGAAGAATGAACATCATTTTCCTTTTCTTCTCATTATCATCATGATCACTTACAGGTACGTGGGTGTCTTCCTTCTGGCTGTTCTGGCGCTCTATGCTCGCATCTGGCTGATCAAGCGAGGATGGGTGTCTCTGGCATGATGAAAGGAACAGGCCAGCTTTATTTGCTGTTGGCACTTGATTAATATGGACGCTATCAGCGCAGGCTGCTAATAGCGTCCATAATCATTTAGCGGATTTTTACTGATTGCTGAGACTACCATTGTAGGTTGGTCTTCATCGCGTCCATGTGCTGTAATCTGGGTCTTGCAGGCTACTCAGCAAGCCTTTTAATTTGATTTCAAGTCTCTTCTTCTCTCTCCTTTCCGTAGCTAACTGCTTACAATATTAGTCTCATCTCTTTCTATGAGTCCTCGCTCTCATCAAGACCTGTACTTTGTGTGTTATAATTCTGATATCGACATTCTACTCTCTCTAGCGGCATTGCATGAAGCAGAGAGGATAAGCATATAATGTGAGTAATGTTTTCTATGTTATATTCCTGGATGAGCCTCCTCAAAGCTTGGTAACAAGTTCATATGCAAGTGGATTACAATGAAGGACATGAATTGGGTAATGAAGTTGGACAGATATGTCCCATAGAGCATGCACGCCAATATGTTTACGCTTTGATGACTGCTGCACTTCAAATGACAAAGTGATTTTATGCAGATGCCAAGCGCTAGGGGCAGCTGTTCAAACATATCACAGAATAAATGTAAGCACACCGAGTGCAGCCAATAAGCCATCAGCTTTTCTGCTTCTTTCCCTGCTTGTTTTTGGGGGCGAGCCGCTCATCCCACGTGCTCTTGGACAGTTTGCAAGGTCTGTTCCCTATGTACTTACCTGCACATGAGTAAAGCAATGCACCCAAAGGATAACAAGCACAAAGTATTCAAACATACATAACAATATTGTAACACAAGATGGCATGTGACTTAAGGCTAGTTCAGAAGATTCTGTTTAAGTGCTGCTGACATGTGATGACAGAAATTCCTCAAAGGCTTGCCTCTCATTGAGCTGAAACAGAGGCAGATGTATGCAAAATACAAAGCAACTAAGAACCTTTAGAGAAATTTACCTTGCATTTCTTTAAGAGCTTTAGCAAAATCAGCACTATCAAGGAAGCTGACAAAACCAAATCCCTTGCTTTTGTGTGTTCTGTTGTCACGGACAATCTACAATTGCAATATCGAACATGGGATTAAAATCTTCGTCAGCGAAAGCTTTCTGCTTACAATGTTATGGCCATATCTGTGCATTATGTGGCGCAGCAAGTCATCAACCAGCAGCAGAAGATGTTGCAGGAGGCAATAATGTGGAATGATAAATACTTTATAGAAAGTACTCATGATACAAGCATTGACCTCACCTTTGCCTTTGCAAACGAAGAGTACTTCCTGAATGCATTGGCCAGACTCTCGTCATTGACCTCATTTCCTGCAAAAAAGATGAGTCATGGAAAGTGTGAATGGCCCTGTTTGACCAAAGATGTATCCATCCTGTCGCATCACTTATTAAAGACTCTCCACATGAGCCACAGTTCTGGTCCGTTCTGAGTATGGATTTCAGTTGTTAGCAATTTTTGCTCCATTTCAGCTCCAATCCTTTCACACTGTCACTCATCATGCCTCTCTCCTAGACACTTCACAATTGGGCAGGACGCGTACTGGAGGCACAAACGCTGACCGAATCCATCAGGCTTATAGCAACTCATAATACTTGTAGTCAATAAAACAACTACATAAATGCATAGCATGCAGGAATGCTTCAACGACTGATGTCGTGACACTGACCTAGATCCCCAACAAATATTCTGTGATCATTTTCAGGCCATTCATCCAATGTGGGATCCCTCCACCGCTTCCCAGCTGCTTGCATGACTTTGCCCTTTGTATTATCGGCTGATGCTTTGTTCCCTGCTTTCTTAGAGTCTAGAGCATTGACTTGAGCTGCAGAGAGCCCATTTCCACCATACATGATGTTTCCAGCATGGTATGCGCCTTGAGAATCCTCAGGCTCAGCCATGTAGGCATGTTGATTGGGTACTGCAGGCATAGAGACAGAGGCTCCCATGCCCATGCCCATCATGCTACCTTGAGCATGCATGCTCATGCCAGCAGACCCTGGCACCATGGCAGGACTGTTGTTCATGTGAGAGGGAAAGCCAGAGACACCAGTATGCGGCATCATTGGGGGAGGACGCATCATGGAACCATGTGGCGGATGTCTGGGAATGCTGTGGTTCATCCCATGATGACCAGATGATGGAGGATGACTTGGTTGGACGCGGGCCCCTTGGTTAGAGTTGGGTGCAGGCAAGGAGGGACTCTGAAGTCCAAAACATAAAACACTTTAGTAATATAAGTTGCTTAAATTGGAGTCCATGTGCAGGCGTACCGGCAAACTAGATATCTCAGCCTCAAACCGTGCAAGCTCTGCCTCCAAGTTGGACATAAGTAAACTTTACTAAAGAATAACCGACAAAAGATATCCAAGAGCACGATTTCTACAAGGTTAAAAAGTGTTCGCAGGTAGCTGAATTGTATTGTAGGGCATGCCTGAGGACATGCCCTATTTCCCAAACATTCTACACAAGCAACGTGCAGCCTATCCAGCTGCACTGATAGCATTTGATGGCACATTTAGCCGCGTAGTTTTAATCTGGGGCTAATAGGTCGTAATTTTGCGAAGAAACCGCATTAGCGCGAATTTACACTTTTTACAGACTTCAATTTTTTCGCTCAATGAACAATCTCTCTTACAATATTTCATAAGTATTAGTGATGGCTACTGCATCTGCTGTGCAAACCAGACTGGAGCATGCTGCTAGGCTCAGCAATGAGACTGCTTGTAAGTTGCAATATTGGCAGGGTCTTGTAGGTCCTTTTTGTTATAAACCCTGCTAGAGTTCTGGACAACTGTATAAATTTACGGTTTGCAAGAGAAACAAATGGAGGGAAGTCAATATTATGGCTGTTAGTGACTTTCTTGTATATCATGTTTCATTTCTGCTCAGCACTTGAAGATCGCTTCAAAACAGTATGTGACCTGAATGATAGCTTGGAGAGTGTGAATGCTGTGGAGTATCCAGCCTTTCTGGCAGCATACCTGAGACCTCTTTGTGCCCTCCTGAAGACTGTGCCTCCTCAGTTTTCAGAGAGGCCCGAGCATAAGCTTCGTCACAAGGTGATCTTGATTTTTGAGGCACCCTAATGAAGTTATTGCGGATTGAGTTTTCCTGTTTGGTGCATGAGGATACTAGGCTGTAGTACAGCTTTTATCTCATGTTTTAGGCTCTCTTGTTGCCTATAGTATAATTGAATGAAGTCCATGCCAAGTCGTACTTGGTCATCTTGCCTTGAATTCTGCTGCTTCAACTAAATTGAAAAGGTTCTGGAGCTACTGAATCGCTGCCACAAGAATGAGGCTTTGGCTCCCTATGTCGCGGAGCTGTTTGAGACATGCATCGGAGTCCTCAAGGTTTGTCGACACTGCAAACTTGCTTCGGTTCCTGCACCCTTGCGTTGAATCATCCTTTTTTCTCAGCAGCCTGGAGTTCAGTTATCTTCGAACGTGACCTCATTTGTAGGTTGACAATCAAGAGTGTGCGTCAATGGCTATTAAGCCTTTCTTTGAGATGTTGAAGAACTACAAGGCAATCTTGGAAACTCAAGGGAGCATTCTCTTCGAGCACATTTTCCAGGTATTAGGATAGCTGTGTTGCTGAGATTGCTATGCCTTAAGTTCAATCAGACTTATGATCAATCAGAAGAGTTCTTACCAGGATTTAGTTTATAAAGTGGACAAGTACAGAGCTGTCTTAGCTTCTTATCCAGAGGTGTGAGCAAAATGTTTTTCTCGCTCACGATCAGATGTACCGCAACTTTCCTCGGATGTGCCAAGATCTCACCGAGCCCCCTCTAAGCGCTGAAGGAGAGCCTCTGTATGCTAAAATTGGGAGCACCGCAATCCCGGCTTCCAGCTCATTTAAGTTTCTTCAAGAGTGTCCTGTCATTGGTGCGGATCTTGAGGCATAAGGTTCAGGATCATGTGGCATCAGGTTCAGGATCATGTGGCATCAGGTTCAGGATCATGTGGCATCAGGTTCAGGATCATGAGGCATCAGGTTCAGGATCATGAGGCATCAGGTTCAGGATCATGAGGCATCAGGTTCAGGATCATGAGGTATCAGGTTCAGGATCATGAGGCATCAGGTTCAGGATCATGTGGCATCAGGTTCAGGATCATGAGGCTAAATCTGTTAAGCTCAGAACCATTTCCAGTTAGTTGAAACAGTAACCGTTCGCATATCATGGCACAATGATTACAGTACTGGGACTTTCTTCTGTCTCCTCCATGTTAGTGTCTGCTTACATCAGAGAGGTTGAGTTTTTCATTGACATGGTGTTGTTTGGAAAGTCATATTTCAAGCTATGAGATGCCTCTGTTGCTTCTCATTCTGCATCTGCTCTGATGCCTTGCAGTTATGTTCCTCTCTCAAATGTACGAGGGGGTATTCTCCAAGGCTGGATCTCTGTTGCAACCTCTAGTGGACACCGTGTCATTCCCTGGGCCTGAAGAGAATTCAATTCACAAGGATCTGTTGCCCTACTACCATGACATGAGGATATCTCAGGTGACAATGACCTACTACCAGGACATGAGGATATCTCAGGTGACAATGACCTACTACCAGGACATGAGGATATCTCAGGTGGTGACAATGACCTACTACCAGGACATGAGGATATCTCAGGTGGTGACAATGACCTACTACCAGGACATGAGGATATCTCAGGTGACAATGACCTACTACCATGACATGAGGATATCTCAGGTGGTGACAATGACCTACTACCAGGACATGAGGATATCTCAGGTGACGATGACCAAGTTTTTTAACGTGCATTATTGAATCAATCACAGCAACATAATAACATCAATTCTGGAATCTGATTCACTCACCTCCCCGAAATGGCTTTGATTTAGCATACTAGTTCATTCATGAGCTAAAATAGAATTTGTGATTGACTGCCCCTTTTTTTCTGTACGTTGTGCAGATCAAGGCACTGTCATTTTTAGTCAATAATCTGGGGAAGCTGCCCTTGGAGGTTACAAAACCGTATGCACAGGTGTGACCAAGTGATGAGGTATGAATTTGAGCTATCAGTTTTTTATATTTGTGTCAAAATGCCTGATTTAGAGATCATTCTCTCTAGTTAGTATTCATGTCCCACATTGGTTAACCAGGCCATCATCCTGCTGATCTCTTTAGAACTCTACTAAGTCATTATTGTTTGTCTCCCTCTAGGCTACCTGTGATTCAGTCATCAGCTTGTTCAGGGTGTGCCCTGATTCAGTGACTGCAAGAAAAGATCTCCTCAATGCACTCCGTGGCTTTGCTCAAACTCAGGCAAGTGTACATAAGACGATAGTCACCAATGCTGCCTAGGTTGATAGTTAAAATACAACTGAGATACCCAGAAGCTGTGATAGTATCTAGGCCTCAGAGGAGCCCTTATTTTGTAGAACAAGAGCAATGCGGACTGTGTCTGTACACTTCCCTCCATTCCCATCCTTGTTGTACAGTACAAGGACATGCTAAGAGGTCATTTAGAGACGCTGCTCACAGACCCAGACACTCTATTGGTGGGCACTGGTAGGGCCTGCCAAGAGGCCATGTGGCATAATGGGTACAGTGCGCTGGCTGAGGTGGTGCACGCCTTACGCAAGACGTTGTCACCAGCCCTGGTGCATGCTGCTGTCATGCTATTTGCATCAGTGAGTGGCAAGGCTAAGACGTGTCAAGACTGAAGTGGAGAAGCAACTAATTTGATGCATCTGCAGCCCATCATTTTTTCTTAAAGCTCTCCACAGTGTGTTGACATTCTCCGAATTCTCAATTAATCTGGGAAATCACGATGATTTATGCAGCGATAACAATTGCAAACGTGCTGACTCCTCTTTTCCATTCTTTTGTTAGGTGCAAGTTCATGATGCAGTTCGTGTGATGCCCATTGCCAGCCACACTACCTTTGTCCGGCTGATGTTAAACCTGGTGGAATGCATCTTCTCCCTCGCAAGGGGGAGCACTCATAATGCAGCTGTCAAACTGAGAGCTAGGGGGCTCTTGACACGAGTGCTAGAGTGCTTTGTCTCAAAATTTAAGTTCTTGAGGAAAGCGGTAAGGCGTGACTAGACCCTCATTTTATGTGTAAATCAGTCCTGTTCATCAACCCTTCTGACTTGTCGCACCTCCACTGCATCCTCTGTTTTTCAGCTCCCCGGGTTACTGGAGGAGGCAAGAGCTGAGAAATTAGTACAGGAGCAGTACAGGAAGAACCTCCTCTTGAGGGGCAATGATTCATCCTCAGCTGCTCCTGCTGAAGCAGGACCCTCTGCTGCACTTCGTGTGGTTGCTAATAATGCGGCTGCCTCAGCTACTGGTGGCCCTGTCAGGCTGTCAGGTCAAGGCTTCAGCAGTGGTCTTCCACCCAAAGGCGATAAAGAGAGAGAGGTAAGCTGCTGACTATCATTTGGATCAAGAATCTGATAATTGTGAAGGTTTGAAGCACTAAAAATCAATTTTCTAAATGCTCTAAACAAACTAATGCTTGAGTCGATGCATGGTGTAGGTGCTGGAGTGTAAGCAATTGCTCTCACAAGTCATGGCCAGCATGAAGACCATTATCAATGCTTGTACGCTCTTTGGAAAGAGGTGAGCCTAGTGAGCCACGCTTGTGTCGTCGTCATAGAGCATCTTAAAATACCAACATTGGCCTTCTCCCTCTAAATGGAAACATATTAGCTTGATTGAGCACTGCAAATGATATTACATGGTTTGAAAGTGTCTGCCAGGAACACCTTTCAACATGGCTCATTTGCCATGCATGTAAAATGCAACTAGCTATCTCTAGTTATGGACTACATCGGGATGATATGATGATTCCCTACACATTGTTGATGCATAGCGTTCCAAGGGTTGAGAGCAGTGATTACAATGAAAGATCCCATATTTCATCCCGCTGTTTATGGTGCAGTTGTGCTGCTCCTCAAGGCGGTGGCGGAATGGCGGTGGTCGTGGCAGCGACACAGGGGCTTCCGCCTGGCATGCCTTTAGGAATGACAGAGGAGGAAATTCGGATCATGGCAAAGTGAGGCATTCCTATCCAGCTAAGTCTCATGCCATTTTGCTTAGCTCTTGCACTGGTTCCAAAACTATGGGGATACTCAGAGTTCATAATTTCTGTCTATCATGGCATTCTGTTGGTTGATTTCAAAACCTCATCATCAATATTCTGCCTTGGCAACAATGGACAGGTTCTGGAGCAGTGGCTTACAGTCTCTGAAGGTGGCCTTGTATGTATCCAGCTCTACTGAGCCAGCTGCTTTGAGCAGCAGCAGTGCAGGTGGTGTGAAGGAGACCTATGAGCAGTTTGCAGAGGTGTTCACCTGCTTGGACACAAGAGACTTTGTGGAGGTGGTGGGCAGTAACCTTGAGCGCTTCTTCAAGTAAGAAGTAGTAGTTACCTCATAAGTTGATGGATCAAGTACCTAAAGGGTCATGGTTTGAACACGTTGGTGCTTGGTCTAGAAAGGCAGTGATGGCTCATGTTTCTGGTGGTGCTGAGAGTGCAGCCTCTCATTCTCTGCGAATCAATCAATTGGCAGGACTGCAATCCAGCAATGCACTTGGCTGTGACTCACTCTACTTTTTCCCTGGTTACTATGCCTTCAGTCAGGTGCTGTCTGGTTTTCAGATGTGTTGTCGATGCAGCGTATCGAATGCTGTAACGACTAACCAGAAGTGAATGGCTTCTTAGTACTCCCAATACGGAGGTGATGGATGTTTTAAATTGACAGGACTGCTCCACTCTACTACTCAGGGGTCTGGTGGAGGAAGGTGAGCTCATGCACGTTGCAGCTCACTTGCTTCTGAATCCTGCCACCAGCCGGAGCTTCTTGGTGATGTTGTGCCGATTCCTGACGGCTGAGAAGCTGCCTCTGTTGGCAAACACTAAAACAAAGGTATGTGGATGATTCTGGTTGAACATGCTTTTTGTAGTTTTCATTTCAAGATAATATATGCTCGTTAAGAAATGCTGATCTCAAGATGTTGCATGGGAAACGGTCCCAAAAAGCCTGGGCTTCAAGCAAAAGTTCAATGGTCTTCGTTTTCCCCATTGTTTTCACCCATAGTCAACACTTTTAATGAACAGGAGGGCGCAATCACCCTCAAGCTCTTCAAGCTCTTGTTCACAGCCTTCGTAACTAGCAACCTTGAGGTAGAGTCTCTACTCTCTCCCATCCTCGTGGTTCTGATGGGAAGAGTGACCAGGCTGCTGGCTTCAGAGCAGGACATCACAGGGTACCTCCAGTTCCTCAATGTTATCTTCAAGCCTCTCTCAGGATCAGGCAAGTGATAATTAAACATAAGCCTGGCTTCTTACAGAGCTAGGGCTCTTAGAATATTTTTGACACCATTCAGTTGTTCTAGTTAAGAAACGGTCATCAGAAGATCACTACAGTCTCAGCCTTTCAGGCCTTTTGGGAACTTTGTGTTTGTCGATGCTTCAACATGCCCCTCCTAATGCACTGTTGGTCTTCTTATCGCTGTCCTTTAGTCTCGCTCTATCTGTTTTGCAGGTCTGAAGCTGAAAGCTCTCATACCTGACCTACTGCCGTTTATACAACCCATTCTTAACATAGCTACAGCAACCTTAGCGGGCCCAAATGTGCAAGTAAGTGAATACAGCTTAGTGCTGTAACTCAGGACAACCATGCTGACGTGTCTTCTTTTGAGGAGGAGGTTTTAAATGAAGTCTCCGGACCAATATAATGAACTGCTGACACCTTCAATGACCATAGTGAACTACTGACATCCTTCAATGACCATAATGAGCTGCTGACATCCTTCAATGAACATAGTGAACTGCTGACACCTTCAATGACCATAATGAACTGCTGACATCCTTCAAATATTTTGCATAGGATCTCCGTCAGCTGCTTGTTGAGGTGGTGCTGCATCTGCCAGCACAGGTAGGTGCTTAGGTGTTCAGGCACTGGTGTGTCTTACAGTTCACACTTCTAACACTCCTCACACTTATTCACATGGATCCCTTTCACTATCATTAGGGACATGATCAGGCTGTGATTTCATTGACTCATAAGGAGTGAAGGGCGGCCTTTAGTGTCCAAGCTGTTTTTTGTTATTTTTTGCGTACTGCTGTCTGTGTTGCAGTTGCCAGGCTTGCTAACAGACAGCCCTAGTAACATGAAGCTACTGATAACGTTGGTGCCACAGCTCATCCGGGTGGTGCTTATTTCCCTCAAGGTGATTGCTGGGATCCCAACTGGATCATTCAGTGAAGTAATCGATGATGTCTGCCTTAATGATGTGTAACGTAAGAGCTTCATCTACATAGGCTTCATCTACATAGGCTTCATCTACATAGGCTTCATCTATCTACTAGGTTATGACATGAAGGTGTTATCCGGCCACATCTTGCTGTTACCTTGGTCCACAGGGTTCTGACGACCAAGCTATGCTAGGACTCCGGACCTTGGAGCTATGGGCTGACACTCTAGACATTGAGATGTTGGAGGCCTCTATGCAGTGCGTGATGCAAGAGCTGATGACCACCATATGGGGATTCCTGAAGCCAAATTCCACACTTGGGATGAAGGTACGCTAAGTTCTCCACACTTGGGATGAAGGTACGTTTAAGTTCTCCACACTTGGGATGAAGGTATGCTAAGTTCTCCACACTTGGGATGAATGCTAGTCGTCATTTGTCAGCATGTAGATGATGGCTTTGCAGCTGCTATCTGCACTCAGCTTCTGCTGTCATGCTCAGTAGAGACGAGTGTTTTTGAAATCTTGTGATAGCGTGCAAGTGCACAGCTGTTCATACTTTGAAGCCCTTACGCAGGACTTGAGTAGCCATTTACTGCCTGAAAGAGCCTCATTGCTGTACTTCTTGGCTCCTTTATCTCAGTCATGATGCCATGATGAGCCATGATGCCATGATGAGTCATGATGCCATGATGAGTCATGTTGCCATGATGAGTCATGATGCCATAATGAGCCATGATGCCATGATGAGCTATGACAAATGGTGGGTGCACACCAAAATCACACCTTTCGCTTTGTCCCCAGGCACTAACGGTTCTAGGCAAACTGGGTGGGCGGAACCGCCGCTTCTTGCACCACCAGCCCCCCCGCCTGGAATACAAGGACAACCCTGAGCATGCCCTTCGTATCATCTTGACCTTCCCTCCCCAGACCTCCTTCTTGGTGCCCCTTGATAGGTGCATTGCATTGGCATGTGGAGGTCTACTGAGCCCTACCCTGCCCTCTCCTCCTGTAGATGGTGAGCTGATCCCTATTAAGTGAATCATTCACATAATAATCATTCCCCTCTCTTCATCTCAGGCGATGACGCCTACTACCGCCTCCAGGCTCTGCGCTTCCTGCATGTATGCCTGGCATCTCTTCTCAACTTACGTATGGCGGAGGACCAGCAGCTGGTGTCACAAGTTAGGGTGACAGTGCCACCACTTGATTTCCAACCCCCAGGCAGTACAGTACCTGCTGCTGCTTCTGCTGCAGCAGCAGTGGTGAAAGTTGAAGGACAGCCTCTACAACCTACTGAAGTGCAGCAGCAGCAGCAGCAACAGGCTCCTGTAACCACACTTGCTGCTGCTTCCTATGGTCCTGGGGGCCCTGCTTCTTCTTCACAGCGTCCTCATTCTAATGTCATCAGCAGCGATGAGGCAGTGGATCGAATGTTGAATATGTTGATGAGCCCTGAACGCGAGCCTCCTGCAATCATAGCCCTTCTTTCCAAGGTAAAGACTATGGTCATGATGCCTGCAGTGCTCTTTTTCTGTGTCTGCTCCTGTCTCGGTTGATTTTTTGTTTGAAATCTGCAAGAGTTATTTTGAGGCTTGCCGTGTACATTGTGTACATAGGACACTAACGAAGTAAAGAATTTCCAGCATACACTCTTCAAAATCCTTTGATGGAATATGAGTTTGTGTTTTATGTACTCTGTCTTAACAGCAAGACATGGGTGTGAAAACGAAGACTCAGCTCATTGCAGAGCGACAGGTTCTGGTCACGCTGCTATCGGCTGTCATTGGTAAGATTGCTGCTTGCAGAGTGCACTGGCTCTTGGGGTAGATGAAAGGTTCAGAACTATGCATATCTGTTCATTTGCTCCCCAATTTGTCTCTAGCGTTTTCTGGGCTAATTGTGACTGGATGGTATAACAGGGGCCACTGCAAATGAGAAGCTGGTTGATGTGGCTACTCCTTTCGCCCATGGCATTTGTCGCCATTTCGCGCTCCTGTTTGCTGCTGGTACACCACGCCCTCCTCCAGCCCCTGTCATGTCCTCCCGCTCCTCTTCCTCTGTCCCCGCTGCAGCACCTGCCTCAGCCGCAGAAGGAGCCTCTGGCCTTTCAGCGCCCAGCACTGTTAGTGACAGCGCTGCTGCTGCTGCTGCTGCAGATGCAGGAGCATGCAGCTTGCCTCTTGGCTTGAGAGAGCTGGACATCAACCTGTTCCTGGATGCCCTAGTGGAACTGCTGTGTGATAAGGTAGTGGAACTGTTGTGTGATAAGGTAGTGGAGCTGCTGTGTGATAAGGTAGTGGAACTACTGTGTGATAAGGTAGGCATATTAGATTGTACTATATCCTTGTAGTATCTTATACCCAACGTCTGGTGTTATATATGGGTTGAAAAAGAATATATACAGCATGGACAATGATAATAGTTGCTCTTAGTAGCGGTCATATTGTTCTAGTATGGTGTCTACTAGGAAGTTATTTGCCAAACTGATACTCTCCACTGCTGATCAAATGCTCTTCATCTGAGCCCTAGTTCTGACTTCACCCCCACTCATGCTGAGCCCTAGTTCTGAGCCCTAGTTCTGACTTCACCCCCACTCATGCTGATTCTACAGCTGTGTTGATTCTGAGGGAAAACTTGCTTGCGATCCTTTCAGGTACCTCATCGTGCTCGGGCAGCTGTTGACGGCCTAGCCGTCTTTGTTGACACAACACTGATGCTGCATTCTGCACAACGGCGCAGCTTGATCTTGGATCAGCGTGGTCTTTCTGCCCGTGTAGCTGCGTCTGATCCAGAATTGACAGAGGAACTAACGGCTGCAGAGTCACAGCTTCCTGCTGTGATCGAGGGCCTATTACCACGGATGCTGCACTGCTGCTGTGAGGACACTTGGCAAGCCCGTCTCGCTGGGGCAGCTGCCGTGAAACTGCTGATACACAGGCTACCAGATCATTTCCTGCGCCGTAATACACAGGTGATTTAACCCTGTCATGATGATTTATGTAATAGTATTAATCGCTGAGTGATAAGCAGGTAGCCACATTAATGATGATTTATGTAGTATTCTATGGACGTCTTCTTGGATCAGTGGCTGAGTACAGCCTGAGTTAAATGTTCCTAGTTCATGATCCTGATGGTTGAGATTCAGTACTGCATTGTACATAGAGCTTTTAAGCAGAAATGGTGTGACATTTATGTGGTTTGCTATGTAGCATTTCTTTCATCATTCATTATAAATCAGTCAGATGAAGTACAAGATCATAAAGATGCACTTCTGTCCTGCAGGCTATCATGAAGGGCCTTCTGTTTGTGCTGCGCACCCTCCCTGATCACAGTGTGGTGGAAGGAGAAGAGCTACAGAGCACACTGAGGGCGCTGCTACGCAAGTGCATGTACAACGAGCAGCCTGAAAAGGTGTGAAGTGCTATCTCCAATGCTATCTCCTCACTACATTGCATACCTCTCTGCAATTCATGTCCTCTATCTTGATATAGGTCGAACTTCTCTGGTGCATGATCAGCAGAGGATATTGTCTACTAGTATCTTCAAAGTTTCGTTTCAAGCAAAATTATCTCATTCTTTTGAGCGCTACTAATAAAGGCACAATGTGATGAGATGCTGTAGTTCTATTAGCAATGATTTCTTATCCCTTGAGCTCTGCTGAGGTCCTGCTGTTGCCTCTTTCTGCTGTCACAGAGTCACATAAAGAGAGACCGATCCTCTACCTCAGTTACCAAGGAAGTCACGTCTTCATCAGGTCATGGCACAATCTCATCCACTGACAGAGCTCCCGCTGCGGGTGATGATCTCCCCCCTGGAACTACATCTGTATTGGCTGCACCTACTGCAGCAAACTCTTCCACCGCCACATTCGCAACTGGTGCAGCTGCCGCGTCTCTCACTGTCTTGTCAGATGCATCATGGATGTCTACAGCAACCATCATGCTCCTCAATTCAGCAGTGAATCCCAACAGCCCCACACGTCTTCGCTCCTCTGCTGTCATGCTCCTGAAGGTACTGGCGGTGGCTGCATATCATCCAGAGGGCGATCCTGGACTGACTTCCTTTCTAAGACCCTACTGGGGAGAGCTGCGGCCTCCAATGTCTGACAGGCGTGTGTTGCCGGTCAAGGTGAGACAGAACTGCTTTCCGCTTCTTAAGTACAGTCTACATTGTGCAGGAAAAGGCAGGATAATAGCTGGCATGCAGTGTATGCGGCAAGCCCAAGACCCTGCAGTGAATACTACTGGCAGAAGTGTGGATGAACATACATGGTGGTATCTCTTATTGGAAGCAATAGGAATTTTCCTGAAGTATGCAGCTTTCAAACTTCCTTATATTCTGTCTTCTGTTGTCAGTTTGTTGATCACATGATTGGGCAAGCGGAGGCTTTAACACTCTACCTCAGACACTACCCATCATCACCCGCTGCAGCTCAGACGGTGGCTGCGCCCCAACCAGACGACGCTCCTGCCCCCTCATCAACAGGACCTCCTTTGCTCAGCACTTTCCTGCTCAGCATTGCCACCGAAGCACAGGCGCTGGCAGATAAAGAGGAGCCCAGCCTGGCCGCAAGAATCATGTCCGCTAGGGGAGGTGCTCCCCCGTTGCTGGTATGCCCTGCAAGTACCTTGTAATTGTCTTAAAAGTCCCTTTGCAATTTCCCCTCACTTCTCCAGCTCATTACAGTGTCTCTCCAGTGTCTAACCGTGCATTCTCATGGCAATATTGTTTGTATGTTACGATGATGTGAGTTTGATATTATCCCCTTGCCTTGCGGACGTGCTCCTCAGTCTGTGACTCGGCTGCGTGTCAAGTGCATGGAGCTTCTCTGTGGTCTCTTCGAGCTGGAAGAGTTCCGAACAGCCCTGCAGTCTATTTCTATGAATCAAGAGGCTGCAGCTGAGTCAGCAGGCTCTGGCACTACTCAGCAACAGGCACAGCGTGAGCAGGATACCCAACTATCGAAGCTGAGGGAGGACTTAGTGAATACGTTGTACAAGGTCAGTCTTGTAGCTGAGGGAGGACTTAGTGAATACGTTGTACAAGGTCAGTCTTGTAGCTGAGGGAGGACTTAGTGAATACGTTGTACAAGGTCAGTCTTGTAGCTGAGGGAGGACTTAGTGAATACGTTGTACAAGGTCAGTCTTGTATCCTGTACAGTTTTAACACCAACAGTGGTGAATGTGGAACAGCGACCTTTCGCGATGGACTTTGTGCACGTGTGCTGTTACTGCAATGAAGGAATGACCTATGTAAGCTTTTTCTTTCCTCCTGCAGAATGTTGCTAGCAGCAATGAAGATATCCATACAGCTGCAAAAAAGGGTCTGTCGTTGTTGGTGCAACATGCCAAGGTCTGGTAATGACTACAAAAGTATCCCTATGCTATCGTGTCTTATATATAGCGTTTGTCTAGAGCACCGAGATTATCTGTCTCGTTACACCTCTTCCTTGTTCTTTTTGGAGGTTTGCTTTTTTCTTTTGTATTTCGAGGAGAACATAAGAAGTAACGCCCATACTGTATTCAATGATCTCTAGGTTTCCAAAGCATCGCTGCAGCTGAGCTTGAGACCTCTTCTCAGCAACCTTTCCTCCCACGTTAAGCTGACACCCTCATTCCTGCAAGGACTTGGTAAGTATTATTGTTTCCTCCAAAACTGCAGTGGCTAATTAACACCCCTTCAATAAAGCAGTCCTTTTTGGCTTATAGTGACCCCTTCAACGAAGCAGTCCTTTTTGGCTTATAGTGACCCCTTCAATAAAGCAGTCCTTTTGGGCTTATAGTGACCCCTTCAACAAAGCAGTCNATTTTTGGCGTATATTGACCCCTTCAACAAAGCAGTCATTTTTGGCTTATATTGACCACTTCAACAAAGCAGTCCTTTTTGGCTTATAGTGACCCCTTCAATAAAGCAGTCCTTTTTGGCTTATAGTGACCCCTTCAATAAAGCAGTCATTTTTGGCTTATAGTGACCCCTTCAATAAAGCAGTCCTTTTGGGCTTATAGTGACCCCTTCAACAAAGCAGTCATTTTTGGCTTGTAGTGACCCCTTCAACAAAGCAGTATTTTTTGGCTTATAGTGACCCCTTCAACAAAGCAGTCCTTTTTGGCTTATAGTGACCCCTTCAATAAAGCAGTCCTTTTTGGCTTATATTGACCCCTTCAACAAAGCAGTCATTTTTGGCTTATAGTGACCCCTTCAACAAAGCAGTCATTTTGGGCTTATAGTGACCCCTGCAGACTTATGAACAATAATCTCTGCCGCTGATTTCTCTCCTGGCAACTGCAACAACTTGATGCTCTTTGCACTCTGTGTAGGTCGCCTGCTAGAGCTCCTACATGACCTGTTCAATCCCTCCTTGGGAGAGAAGCTTTTGGAACATCTGCGAAGATGGCAAGACCCTGAGGCCTTAATAAAGGGTTTGCAGGGTCCTCAAGGTCTTGTTCCTGTGAGTGACGCCTGCATTTGTCCATGCTGTCTTACACTGAAATAGCAACATCTTCAATGTTGGATATGGATACTAAGGATAACGCTGTCCCCACAGAAATTGAGGCTTAAGGCCTGCTAGCGTAGAAAGTACATAAGTTATATTTCAGCATGCCTTCTCTAGCAAATAGCATGGCAACTGAATCTTACCTGCCCCACAGGTTTCTTGGCGCCCAGGTGAAGAGATAGAAGTAGCCGCCACAGCCTTGGAGATGTTCCATCTTCTCCCTGCCAGTGCCGTGGCCTTCCTAGAAACTCATCAGAATAAGCCTGGCCTTGTTGTTTTAGCCATGGAGGTGAGTAGTTACTCATATAGGTACAACAGTCTCTGATTTCTGCCACCTGGATTTTCATGTTTTTCTTTGTATTTGTACTGCGTCATTCACCCCAAATGGTCATTCCTACGGTTCTGATTCGGCTTCAGTACGAATCGGCTTCAGTTACGTGTGTATCGACTTCACGTTTTGAGAATGGGGTATGAGATAACAGTTATTTGCAAAAGTACATGACTGTGCGAATGGTTTCTGAACATCACATCGCAAGTGCATGCCATATATATGATGCATTCAACATAATGATCCAGTGCCACATATATGATGCATTCAACATTATGATTAGTGCTTCTGTTTTGTATCGTCTGTGGCATATTTGACTTTCTGAAATCTGAATGCTCTCCTGCTGCAGCTGGAAGATAAAATACCCATACTGTGCGGACTGCACAGCCTCTCAGCACCAGTCCCAAAGCTCTTGGCATCTCCTTTCAGACTCCCTCTAACCAGGTTCCTGGTCAAATACCCTAAGGAGTCAGCCTCATACTTCCTGGACCCTGTGGTGAGCTGATGTTGACATAGTATGAGGCCTTGTATATAGGGCTGTGCGCATCCTAAGTGCTGATCTCTATACCCAGGTCCTGTTAGAGTTCCTGATGCTATACAGCTGAAACCTATATGTCCTCCAACTTTCATGGATGAAGACTTCCAGAGCCCATTCCTTACAATACACCTGAGACATCCCTGTTCCTGGTTCATCACATCTAGCAAAAAACATTGTACAAGTAAACCTTACCCTGATTCCTGCCTTCCCACTACTTCCTCCATTTTCATTTGTTCCTGATTTTCAGCGCTTGGCCACACCCACCTACATCTCTCGCTTAATAAATATTCTGAAAATGCCAGAGGGGCGTCCGCTCCTTTTAGAGATCTCAAACCTAGCCACAGATAGACTTTTGAGAGTGCTCACACCTTCCACTGTAGCCGTTACACCTCCACAGACGTCTGGTGAGTACATGGATGATTATCCGGATGAATGAGCATGTTCTGATGATCCCAGTTCATTGTGGTTGTGATAGGAAAATGGATGATCACTTATATTCCATTTTTTGTCCAAGTGTGTCCTCAGATGTTGTTTCACCGCCCTTGCTTTATTCACAACAGGTTATAATGATCAGGGTACAACTCCTCCTCCGCCACCCTCCTCAGAGACCTTGGCTGCAGTACATGCTGTACATATACTGTCTGTTGTGTCTAAGGCCCTCCCAGGATGGCTGGCAGGTCAACCACAACTAGCCTCCATGCTTCTTCTGAGGTGGAAGGGTGCTCCTGAACGCTCTGCACAAGCAGCTTTGCAGCAGCAGCTATGTAATCGTGATCAGCTGCTTGAATGTAAGCGCTTGGCTAAGTGCATACTTGACATTGTGAGGGAGAAGAGGGATGAGGTTGTGCCCCTGCTGGACCTTTTTGCTGTTTACCAGGTCAGAGCTGCTTTCAAACTTATCAACAGTACTTGTTGGCCACTTGAGAGGACCTCAAGCTAAAACAAAGCCTCCTTGTTATTCATTTTCTCTCTGCATTTGCATGCTTGCATACTTTCTATTCATGATACTGCCCATTGAGAACATCAATCAGGGACTGAAGCGCTAGGAGTCTCATGAAAGGACAGCTTTGTTGTGGTGCATGGATGAATGACGGCCTCCTCCTTGTGTCATCTATTAATTGCAGGTCAGCAGCATTGTGGATTATTCTTTCCTGGACTTGTTTTGTCAAAAGGTCGTTACAGATCAATACAGCCCTGAAGAGAAGAAAACAGTGCTTCGCAGTTTTGCCAAGTACTATGAGCAGTACACTCAGCAGAACCGCCAGCAACTGTCGGAAGCTGGAGGTTTTCTCTCGTCATCTGTAGTGCCTGTGTCTTGCGGTACATCAGGAGCTGAGCAGCGGGCAATCTCCAAGGATCAAGTTGTTAGGCTCTTGTCTGTTTTGGTGATGCCCATGCTGTCATCTGCACTGGAGAAGGGACAAGTGAGGAGCCTGCAATACATATTGCATGCTCTTTTCTGGTGGCTCTTGAATTCTATATGCTGTATTTGCTTGATAATATGGAGTTATGTTAGCACATCAACTTCAGTTGAGCAATTACATGGTGAATAACTAATCATCGGATGCACTCTACCATGGACAGGTGGGTTGTCTGGATGCTGATCTCATCGCTTTGTTCATCAAAGTCTTTTTCTCCTCGTCACGTGAGGACACTTCTTTGGCAGGCAGTGAAAGCAGGCCGCTCCTCCTAGCCAAGAATGGGGAGGAAGAGCAGGCAGAGGCTGCTCTCCAACAGTCTGGAAGTGAGCAATCCTTGTTGCCTCCCACACCTTCCGCACTTACGACGTTGCCTCAGCTGACGTCACCCACTGCCTTGCGCCGAAGCATCAGTGGCATACCAAGCCGATACAACAGTCCTGGTCCTGGAGCTACCCCAGGGGGTGTTGGGGGGCCTGATGCAACTGGAGGTGACGCTGGTGGTGGCTCAGGGTTGAGTTCTCAGGTTTCAAGCCTGGACAGCTTGGGTGTGGAGATGCTACAGCTTGGAACATTACTGATGAAGCATGTCCCTGATCTCATGAGACAACATCCCAACCAACTTTTGAACTTTGGTTGGCAATTTCTGAAGGTGTGGTGATAGGAAGAGAAGAGAGATCAGTTTGGTAACTTTTAAAGTACGCGCAAGGACATGCATTGCTATCTTTAAAGACATAACATGTAGGACTCGGGATATGAATAGTAACTTATCACTTGTTTTAATATTGTTGCTGTGTGCCTTTTTTATGCAGTATAAGAAGGATATAAGCGTCAGCTACGCTCTATTGTACATGGCTTATGTCCTCAATATTTTTATGCAGTATAAGAAGGATATAAGCGTCAGCTATGCTCTATTGTGCATGGCTTATGTCCTCAATATTTTTATGCAGTATAAGAAGGATATAAGCGTCAGCTACGCTCTATTGTACATGGCTTATGTCCTCAAGGCATTCCCCGTGGACATTTTTCCGCGGATGGAGAAGACACTGAGCCAGGTGAGATGAATCTGCATGCATGCAAGCCCACTCCACAGAGCACCGTGTTGTGAAGGCAACGGCAGTCCATGGGGGATGGTGCTGGTTGAGCAAAAGAATTCAGCTGGGAGCAATGTCTGCTATGATCTCCTCCATTCATAATGCCGGTGTCGATGCATGTTGTCTTCTCTCCGTCTCTCTCATGGTCATCAGGTGTATGTTGCTGTGCTACGGGGTGGTCAAAATGACAGCAAGCGAGGCCTTCTGAGGGAGGCATTAGATGTGTTGCTCCCTCTCTTCTCTGGAGGAACTGGAAGTCCAGAGCTGATTGCAGCTGGGGGGGATGCTGCCTCTGTACCCATCATGGTATCAAGTCGGCAGACTAGTGCCGCTGGTCGAGGAGGCCAGCTGGCGTTGATGTGGCCCAAGTACACCAAGAAGGTCCTTACTGAGGAGCTGCAGTCTGTGAACACGCAGGTAATGTTTGCTATCTAATTATGCATCATACATTATGCTTCATACTTATGCTATCAGACAATATGCATCATACATTATGCATCATACTTATGCTATCAGACAATATTCAATGTCTCATTGGTTCACATGTATGAGCATTAGCTCCTGTTGCGCCTTGATAGTCTTGGTTACTTATGTTCTCCTCTTGGACTGCTGCAGCTTCACCTCTGGCATTTTATTGTTAGGCATCCAGGGGCGTTTTACAGTCATCGGAAGTGAGTTCTCAGCTTCAGTCAAACATGCCATTGATATTTTCATGAAAATCACATTCAGAAGGCTGTCAGGTCCTGAAATGATACAATTTTGAAAGAGGAGGCCATCGTGTAAAATACGTTCACGCTTCCCTGGCTACTATGTAAGAAGCTGCAAGAGTCAAGATCTCTATCTAAAATCTTTTTTCTTAGCTTGCACACTTCATGCTTATTTGAATCAGGGACTTCATGTCCAACATATTGGGCACCCTCGGTCGACTCTCTTTGCCCCAGAACGTGACCAATGAGCAGCGCAGGCTGGCTCTTGATCTCATCTCCACATTGATGCAATGGGAGGAGACCGCTGCAGCCGAGTACAACTTGATAACAGGTAGTAGAGCATTCATGACATTGCCGCAGTTTAATGATGCAGAGTGTGCAGAAGCTTGGTGGCCACACAGCTTGGTGGACCACTGGTCCACACAATGGGAAATTGAAGTTATCAGTTCAGTTATCACTCACATAATACAGACCGTAATGTCGTTTCCATAAATCTACTGTGTGAGGCTGTGTCCAAGATGTCCTTTTCTCAATCAGGGATGCCTGGCCAGCAGGGGAAAAGGAACAGGATTTCTGAGTCAGCAGGCGTTCCTCAGGCCCATGAAACTGTTGACGATCATGGCAGGCCTAACAAGCTTCCCCGCACAGTCTCTGGTTCAGGAGCTCCAGCTGGAGTTGCTGACACCGCTGCAGATGAGCCAGAGGCTAAGAGCGGTCCCAGTCAAGCCACTGCTGCTGCTGTAGTTCCTGAGGCACTTCCTGTCCGCCTCTCCCTCAGCCAGCAAGAGAATATTATTAACGTTCTCATGCGCATGGTGAGAGAAGCAGTGTGCAGATACAGGCCCTCATAATCAGGTGGCTACTAGATCCATGATTGTAATTCCATGAGCTAAGCACAGGCTGTGAGCCTCTTAAATCTGGATATTGAACAATCAGCAGATGCAGGTTAGAAATAGCTCGTCGGAATCTGCTGAAATTTTGTCTCTAATTTAAAGATCCATAAGGTATGTGCTTGCTGCCTCCATGCCCAGGTATTGATTCTGTGCAGTGGTAAGGATGAAGAGGCAGCCTTACAGCATTCACTGGCAAGCCTGCTGATGAAGCAAGCAGTGAGCTTGTGGCCCATGGTGAGGGCTGTGAGACGACCATGATGGTTCATGACTGTTGATATAATGACCTGCATCTCTCATGACCTTGTAGTTATGGTTATGTTCACACTCTAACCACTTGACCCGCCAGTACTAAGGCTCACACCAATCATCTAGTCACAAACAATGTGAACTTTCTTTCCTTCACCAGGCATCAATCCGTGTGTCTTTCTTGGAGCGTGTGTTAGACGAAAAGATGAAAGCACATGCCAAGGAATTGAACACAGTTCCCCCAGGCATCGTGCTTCCTCCTCCTCCCATCCTCCTTGGTGGCCTCCAGCTCTTGAGCTGCCTGCTCAATAGAGGCACCCCACAGGCCTTTCTGTCAGCTGCCTCGCAGGTGTGGACTGAGCTGGATGGCTTGATTCATAGTCCAACTCAGAGCTCTGTAGCTGGATTGTATGATGTGTTGTACCTAAGTGTACTCTGTCATTGGATAGCCTCATGCATTATCACCCCCTAAGCAGTCTGCAGCTGGGCTTTAAGGTCGTTGGTCCCCCTCTGCACTCTTCTATGGGGCGGGGGGGCAGATGTGATGTGAACTGTACTCTCATGCATGCAGGGCTTGTAAATGCTGCGAGCACGCACGAGCCAAGCTTTCAATGACCTTCTCGGCCAGTTTAAATTCAGTGCTCACATCATCACTATCCATGATATATTTGAATTTAAATTTCTTCTCTTAAGGTTTTTTTTACCTGGGCTTGCCTCATTTACACTTTCAGGTTGTGCCCTCAGTGGAGCCTTGCTTCCCTCAGCGTAGTCAGGATGTGGTGGAGGGCATGCGCGCCCTCATCAAGCGTGTATTTGAGTACCCTGTGGTGCTCAACGGGCCTGCCTACAATGAAGCCATGGCCTTGAGGAAGAGTCTGGAAAACATCATCACCCGCAATCTCAACACTGCTGCAGCTGAAATGCCTGCGCTCTCAGCCCCTGGACAACCTTTGTTGTTCAGCTTGTGTTCCACACTATCGGTGAGCCCATGGAAGACTGTGAACCATGCCCTCTAAACCATGCCCTCTTGAAAACATCTACTTTCAAAAATGAAAAACAAAGCAGGCAACATTCTAGTAAAACCCTTTGACGTGTATTTCCCTATTTTTCTGTTAAGATGTAGTCCTTAAAAGAGATTACTGTGGGCATGTCTTCATTCTTACATCATGCATCCTACCACTTTTATAATGCTATTAGGTACTAGAGGCTCTTGAAGGAGTGCCCACAGCCATCACACTACTGGACAGCACTGTTGTGCTTGTGGTGAGATTGACCTCATGTACCTGTTTCTCTACTTACTCAACTCTCATCCATCTATCATAACCAGCAGACTGGCCATATGCTGTATCCATACCTTGTATGATTATTGCCTGTCGTTGATGATGAATGAAATGCCCTTCCGGTAGCAAGGATTAGTCCACAGAGTTCTTAATCTTTTGCTACTTGTGACATCAGGTGAAGTGCTTCACCAAAGCCACAAAGGAGATCCTGAACCAGGCAGCAGTGGTGCTTCAGCAGACAGGAGGCAGAGGAAAGCTGCCAATCTCTGGGTAAGATGCCTGGCTTCGTACCTTCACATGTATTTTGAGACTTGTAACAAATCTGGAGCTAAATATTGGACTATCTTCCCTGCCCCTGCTCCTATTTATGAACCTTGGCCTAGTAGAGGCTAAACCCCAACTACGTCACCTCCATTGTAATTACTACTCCTCATGCTGACGCTGATGTAATTACTACTCCTCATGATGTAATTACTACTCCTCATGCTGATGCTGCTTTCAACAGGTCCGAGACCCCTGAGTATGCCACACTGACCTGGATCCTCTGCAGCTGCATGAGACTATGTGGGCCTAGAGTCCTGGCTAATCCAGATATGAAAAAACAGGTAGTGTAGAAGTGATGCTGCTAGGATACTTCTCAGCACAGGTGAACCACTTCTTTTGAGCTGGCAGGCCTCCATCTCTTCTTATATTTTGTGGTCTCAATCTCCACAAAGCAGGCCAGCTAATGTTCTCTCTCTCATCTCTTTCACACCTCTTTCGCTGGTTACATCTGCTGGTTGCAGGTGCTTCAGTCCATGGTTGGCCTGCTCAGCAGCTCAATCTCCAAGGTTCTAGATCCTTGCCTCTACCTCCAGTTGCAACAGATCTTGCACCGCTGGCTTGCTGACCCATACCCAGGACAGCTCCCTACCGGAACCCTCTCCTCCAAGGAAGGATCTGCTTTGTGTCAGCGACTGGGGTCCCTTGAGAAGACAGGCATTTTTGAGGGCCTGCCTGCGCTGAGGGCCAAGTGGGAGCACTCATTCCTGAGGACACTGAAACACATGTGCTCTTCTCCAGATGTCCCCAAGGTGAGCACTAGGTAGTGTATCTGCACTCATGGCACATCGCATTTGACCTGACAGTGTTTCCACACGTCAGCATCTCAGAGGTTGAGGCAATTCTCCATGTTATTGCATCCAACAACCCTCAGATAACTTTCACACTTTTTGTAGTTTCTGCTGCAACTGTGTCAGTGTACTTTGTACTGCATCATCAGTCCAGTATAAATCAGCATCTGTGATACAGGTCATGGAAGCGGATTGGCACTGAACTGAAGCCGAATCATCTAAAATGCTTTACAACAGCTCCTGAGACCCTAAACCCTAAAACCTCCTGAGACCTTAAACCACAAACCCTTCTGAGACTCCTTAGATTGTGTCAATTATTTGTACTAAACCACTTCTTTGGTATGCTGTGTTCAGGAGCTGAGAGATGAGTACTTCATGAAAGTGGAGCGGTACATTTTGTTTGGCCTTCGTGCCAGCTCAGCAGAGATGCGGTCCGATTTCTTTGCGCTTTACCAGGAGCACATTCCCAAAACCCTGTTTGACCGCTTCCACTTCATCTTTGTTGGTCAGGACTGGGAGGCCATGAGCGGAAGCTTCTGGTTGAAGCAGGCACTGGTGAGTTGGAGAGCCACGTAGTCTCTGATTATCTGAGATCTGACCTCATATCATGCCAAGCTGTCCTTATGGAGTTTTAACACTGAGATACTACCAGAGTCAAAGGCTCAAATGAGCAATGGAGCAGCTTTGTCAATTTGTAGAATAGCTTTATCACATACCTGAGATACCAGCAAATATTACTCTCGTCCTCTGCTTCTCTTCCACTTTCTACAAATGATCATAGGACTTGGTTTTGACCATCCTGCGGGACGAGGAGCGCATCATTCTGGCACCCAACAGCGCCCAGGTGCCGCCCCTCGTGGCAGGGACGCAGCAGCATGTGTTCCAGCCGCCATTACCGCATGTGCTCACTGCTCCACCATCTATTACCACCACTGAAGGTAGTCCTCTGGTGACTCCCATAATAATACTTTCATAAGGTGATCTTCCTTGTGCTATTGGCACTTGCAGGCGAAGGGGTGAAAAAAACATTGAGTGATTCTTTCCTAATATAAATCATAGAGTGCCAGATAGAAAATATAAATGGTTGTGTTGTAACTGCAATTGTTGTGCTTATTCCTCTAGATGGAAGTAATGTCAAGCTAGAGGAAGTCAAGTGTGAGGAGCTGGGTGTGAAACAGGAGGTCAAGCAGGAGCTGCCATTAGGTGGTAATGAGGCAACTGGGGCAGTGGGTACTGCCTCAGCAGTGGCATTTCCGGGCAGTACAGGGGTACAGGGTAGTCAGCACCACCCGATCTCTTCAGCAGTCTCTTTGCCTGTGATACGCTCTCAAGGCCCTCCAGCAAGGGAGAGGTTTGCTTCTGTGCCTTCCACTGTGATTGACATGCTTTTCAAGCATTCTCAGTTCCTCAAGTCCACTGGTGAGGGGCCTTGCTTGGATGCTTCTGGTGATTTGACTAATGATATGCAATTATGTTCCTAAGCTTGATACCTCTCTCTAGATAACTATCTCCAGGTGAAGGACACGAGTCGTAAATCTCTTGATACCTCTCTCTAGATAACTATCTCCAGGTGAAGGACATGAGTCGTAAATCTCTTGATACCTCTCTCTAGATAACTATCTCCAGGTGAAGGACATGAGTCGTAAATCTCTTGATACCTCTCTCTAGATAACTATCTCCAGGTGAAGGACATGAGTCGTATATCTCTTGATACCTCTCTCTTGATACCTCTCTCTAGATAACTATCTACATGAGTCGTAAATCTCTTGATACCTCTCTCTAGATAACTATCTCCAGGTGAAGGACATTAGTCGTAAATCTCTTGAGAGATTACTGATGTTCTCGTTTTTGGCATGGACAAATTGATGCCTGTGCAAAGGGCAGTCAACTGGCAAATGTTCAAAATTAAGTGTAACGAGCGATAACTACTTGGTGGGTTGTGCAGGAGAGATGAGGGTTGCTGATATGATGAGTGCACTGAGGGAGTACTCTGCTGTGGATCCAAATGTGGCGCATCACTTCTGGGTTCTCGTGTTCCCCATAGTGTGGGCAACCTTGGAGAAACAGCAGCAGGTATGTTCACACTTAATCAGATCCGAGTACTGGAGATAAATAAACCAACCAACCAGACAGGCCAGGCCTTGCTGATGTGTCCAGGATTCCAGTTATTTCTCCCTTAGCTGGATATTTCTTGATCCTGTTGGTAAGATTATTTGTTTGCTGCTCAATTTGCCTTCTGCAGATTGCGCTAGCAAAGCCTCTTATAGTGCTGCTTTCTAAAGACACCCATCAGCGACAAGCAATGGCTCGCCCGAATGTTGTCCAGGTGAATTCCATACTCTTTCAGGGCTGACTCCCTTGGAAAAGATAGTCTTATTAGAGGCCTGCCCCTAGCTCAAAGTAAAGTAATCTGTTGTATGCAGCAAGGGCCCGAATCAAAATGCTTTGTTTTGTTCCTCCAGGCAATTTTGGAGGGAATCAGTTTGAGTCAACCGCAGCCCAAGCTTCCTCCTGAGCTCATCAAGTACCTTGGCAAGACTTACAATGCTTGGAACATTGCAATTCCTCTCCTGGAGAGCCATGTGGTCATATTCCCTGATGAGACTAGATGCCTGGATGCTCTGCTGGACCTGTATAGGGGAGTGGTGAGTCATATTCCCTGATGAGACTAGATGCCTGGATGCTCTGCTGGACCTGTATAGGGGAGTGGTGAGTCTTGTGATACAAGTTCAGGACCTACATTGGTATCTCTTGAAATGGTTTAGATTTGTCCAAGTTTTTATAGAAATGTTGGATCACTCTTAGACAGCAATGCTCAACCAGTCATTTGCACCCCTAACGTGGAAACTGATAAGGCATAAGCTGAGGGTCTAAAGAGCGCTGTATACATGATGTTCAAACTGCCCCCTCTTTTTCTGATAGTCTGACGAGGACCAAATGTGTGGGCTGTGGCGGCGGCGTTGTCAGAGTGAGCTGACCCGAGTGGGCTTGTCTCTAGTCCAGGCTGGGCAGCTAGAACGTGCAGAGGACATCCTGGGAGAGGCCATTCGAACTGCTACACTTGTAAGTCTTTGTCACTGGTGACAGGTAGATAGTCAACACATATGTCATTGTTGACTGGTAGATAGTGAACACAGATGCATTAATTGCATGGTTTCCAATATTTTGTTTGACTGATGGTTCAAGAGCCACCAATAACAGGCCTCTGGGTGTTGAACCTTCAACTCACTCCTTTGATTAAATCATTTCTTTACTGTGTTACCCATCTTCCATGATTCGATAGGGCGAGGGGCAAGTCACCAGGGGAGAGTCTGCTCTTTGGTTTGAACAATGGACCTCTTGCTCAAAGCAGCTGGGCCAATGGGAGACACTGGGAGAGTACGCAAGGGCCACAGACAACCATGAGCTTGGGATTGACTGTATGTGGAGGATGAGTGATTGGACAGCCCTTAAAGACACATTGTTGACTAAGGCCCAGGTGAGTGATTGGACAGCCCCCAAAGACATATTGCTGACTAAGGCCCAGGTGAGTGACACGACTGCCTTCAAATGGGCAATTCGATGGCTAAGGCCCAGGTTAGTGATTGGACAGCCCTTAAACACACATTGCTTACTTAAGCCCAGGTGACAGGTCCAGTTATCATACAACGTTGCAGTTTCCACTCAGGTATTTGAGGCAGGAAGCTTAAAATACCAGATATGATACCCTCCTTACTAACTTTAAGCATGATGTATATAGTTTCTTGCTTATCCTCTCTGTTTTTTTGCCTTAATGTGCTGCCAATGTTGGCCTTTTGCAAATGTTACAGGTTGAGGAAGGAATGCAGACCTACATGGTCAGGTCCTACCTTGCATTGCAAGAGGGAGATGTGAATGGAGGGGAACAGCGGACACAACAGGTATCTCCTAGCTTGTGATCTGATGCAGTGCAGTGTTGAAATGTGAATGATGCGCCTCAGCTTGTAATCTGATGCAGGGCAGTGTTGAATTGTGTATGATGTTCCTTTCTTTGTAGGATGCAATGATCGCAAAGTGTATGATCGTAACTATTTTTGTCTTGTGTTGAATTTCTGGTAGCAGGCTAGTTTACTATTTGTTTTAAATGTGATGATGCAGGCAATGTCAGCAGCGTTGATTAAGTGGTGCCAGCTGCCAGAGATTGCCGTTGTGCCTCAAGCTCAGCTTTTACAGGCGAGTGACTGGTTTGAAGTCTACGATGTAGGCTGAGGGAGGTAGAACCAATATCTGAGGTCAGATGGCTCAAACAAGTTGCTGAAGCTGAAGGTTTGTTGATGTGTTATTTGCAGATAAGATATCATTATGAACACTTATCGTTTCTATCATTATAATGAAGGGATCATATTAAATTTCCTGCCTAGGTTTTCCAACAGCTGGTTGAGCTTCGGGAAAGTGTGCGCATTCTGGTTGACCTTGCCAATGGCAACACTAAGAGGGACCATCAGTTCACTGAGATGAAAGAGATCCTGGAAACATGGAGGTGTGTTTTAATGTGAATGAACCCACTGGCTCGGAGGCAGGATGCGAAGGACCTGCTTGTTGTAATTTAATGGGCTAACAGCAGCTGAATGTTTTCAGGCTTAGCTGTCTAAAACAGTTAAACCTATTAGAATATTGTAGAAACACTTATTTATCCTATGTGTATCACAGTCGTACTCCTACTGATGGCCCACCTATGCATGCGTTGGAAGTTCTACCTTAAGTCATAGCCTGGTCACAGCTGCTCTGACTGCTGCTTGTTTAACATGTTGTGCAGGATAAGGCGGCCCAATGTGTGGGAGAGTCTGCTACACTGGCAGGATGTTTTATTGTGGCGTAACCAGATACACAACATCGTCATCAACGCCTTCAGTAATCCTGAGTAAGGCTGAACATAGGAAATGTCCTCTCTCATGAAGATGTCTGGCATTTGATTGTCATGTGTCACTAAACCCTAAAACCTACCACCCATCAGATGCTGAGGATTGGTCAAGATTTAAAATCAGTGCATGATTGCTATTGCACAATCAATTTCTTAGGCATTTTGAGTGTTGTTCTGACTCATGCATGCTTGTGATGATGCATTGCCACACAGAGTTGTTGGCCCTGATCTGCATCAACTGGGGTTCAAGGAGAAAGCCTGGTCAGTCAACCAGCTTGCATCAGTGGCAACCACACATGGGTGAGCACTGTACATTGACGTATTTCTAAGATGATCAAGACTTTTTCATCACATCCTACTTCTGGAAGCTTCTCACAATTCAAGATCTTCATTCAACATCACCCTTCATTCCTTTCCTCCCTACAGGTGCACAGACTTTGCTCTCAGTGCCCTGAACAATCTATATGGCTACAGCTCCATGGAGATGCGGGAGGCGTTTGTGAAGATCAGGGAGCAAGCCATGGCATATCTAGCCAGGCCTACAGAGCTCCAGGTTAGAAACCTAACAGATAAAAAACAGTACTCTTCTTTTTTAGTCCTTTTAGGACGGAGTGTACTTCTGTACCTTACGCCATGCTATTTCCAGTAGTCAGAAATATAAATTTTCCTGATCATTATACTGCTGCTGTTCCTGCAACTGAATGTCTGTTGCTGCTGATTGCAGGCGGGTCTGAACTTGCTGTCCAGCATCGATCTCAATTACTTCCAGCCCAATCATCAGAGCGAGGTGTTCAGGCTAAGAGGCATGTTCCTACAAGTAGGTTTTGGAGGGTCTTGCAATCATTGCGCATCATGTGCTTAAAAATGGAAATTCTGATTTCTCCTTCTGATCGGCCCTCATATCGGCTGGTCTATCATCACCGTGCGTCCCTCTCGATCATCCTTCTGATCATGCCCTCATATCGGCTGGTCTATCATCACCGTGCTTCCCTCTCGATCATCCTTCTGATCATGCCCTCATATCGGCTTATCTATCATCATCGTGCTTCCCTCTCGATCATCCTTCTGAGTAGCGTATTCTGTACCATTACTTTCCATACTTTGTTTGCAAGCATTTTTTCATGTGCTCTGTATTTACTGTGCCTGTAGTCTCTGGAGGAGCCAGACAATGCCCACACAGCCTACAGCACATCTCTGTGCATATGGAAACAAAACCCTGATGCATGGATGGCTTGGGGTGCTCATTGTGACAGGTAGTCTTGCATGGTCTTGCATGGTCTTGCATTGTGACAGATAGTCTTATTTGCTTTGTATTGAACAGTAACTTGCTGAACCTTTGCATGGTGCTGCATGATACCCTGCCCATGCATGGTGCTGCATGATACCCAGCCCATGCATGGTACTGCATGATACCCTGCCCATGCATGGTACTGCATGATACCCTGCCCATGCATGGTGCTGCATGATATCCTGCCCATGCATGGTACTGTCACATGTTCATGAAAAGCCCTTAACCCTGCTCTCACATGGAAGTGGTTTTGGTTTTGCAGATCTTATGAAGCAGCGCTTGCAGCAAATTCGCAGTACGCTGCAGCACTTCAGAATGCCAATGCCAACAATCTTCCCCCTCCTCCTCCTCCGAACCAGCCCTTACAGCCTCACTGCTACTTGGAGTACGCTGTGTACTGTTATCTGCAGGTGTGAATGCAGTGTGGCCTTGCTGACTTATGTAGGAAGGGTGACAGTCCTCACTCCTCTTTCTGGGTTTAGAGTTCCCATGATGATGAGATATCTGTCACAGCCCATGATGAGGAGATATCTGTCACAGTTATCATGCTTCAGTGCCCAAGATCTAGGAAGTTGCTTGTCTCAAAATGTTGTAGTACTTGGCATTGCACTAAAAATAGACACTGAAATTTATTGAAATATCTTTAAAGCACGGCTGTTGTCTGTGTCCCTCCAGGGCATTCGCCAAGGCAGTGCTGCAGCCCGTGCATCTCTGCCCCGTGTTCTTCACCTCCTGAGCTTTGACAATGACCAGGGTGTGGTTGGCACTCAGCTGGATCGGCTGGGAGCAGGGCTTCCATTGTGAGTGACGCCACATGTTTTTCAGTTTTTCAGCTAGTATACTTCTGAAAAGTATCTTGAATATCAGGTGTTGATGAGTGCTTTCTCCTGTTTCCTCTATTATTGTCTCTTGCACCCCAACTTATGTCCCTCCTTGCCTCTCAGGTGGGTCTGGTTCATGTGGATCCCTCAGCTCCTGACTGCATTACAGCGGCCTGAGGCACAGCATGTGAAACCCATCCTACAAGTAAGTCCTTACAGCACCCACTCTCAATCTCTTGATTGAGGCTTAAATCTTTTTCCTCTGTTCATGATCTGCAGGCACTGGCTACCTCCTTCCCTCAGAGCATGTACTGCTGTTCATGATCTGCAGGCACTGGCTACCTCCTTCCCTCAGAGCATGTACTGCTGTTCATGTTCTGCAGGCACTGGCTACCTCCTTCCCTCAGAGCATGTACTGCTGTTCATGATCTGCAGGCACTGGCTGCCTCCTTCCCTCAGAGCATGTACTGCTGTTCATGATCTGCAGGCACTGGCTACCTCCTTCCCTCAGAGCATGTACTGCTGTTCATGATCTGCAGGCACTGGCTACCTTCTTCCCTCAGAGCATGTACTGCTGTTCATGATCTGCAGGCACTGGCTACCTCCTTCCCTCAGAGCATGTACTGCTGTTCATGATCTGCAGGCACTGGCTACCTCCTTCCCTCAGAGCATGTACTGCTGTTCATGATCTGCAGGCACTGGCTACCTCCTTCCCTCAGAGCATGTACTGCTGTTCATGATCTGCAGGCACTGGCTACCTCCTTCCCTCAGAGCATGTACTACTCGCTGCGCTCTTCGCTGTTAGGCCTTAGAGATACATCAATGAAGGCGCAGGAGCAGATCAAAGTTGCCAAGAACAAGGCAGAAGAGGAAGGCAGGGAGTGGACTGGTGGGTTACTATCCAGCAGGAGTTACAGGCCCAGCAATACAGGCCTCCACACATAGCTTTCATGCAATGTGCTCTTTCCGCAGAGTGGAAGAGATTGCCATGTTGCATGTAGCCTTATTATGATGCTGCCAATTTTCAATGTGGCCATGTATAAATATCTATTGAACTGATTCCAAGAAATGATGCAGACATTTTTCATGGTGCTGCCAAAACAGGACCAGACCCCAGGCTTCAAGGCGAGATCTCCTTATTTGAGACTAGTAAAGAGATCATGGACTTGCTAAGATTGAAGCACCCTCTGCTAGCTCAAGCCCTGGAGGCGTTCTTACAGGTAATGCACTCTGCTAGCTCAAGCCCTTGAGGCGTTCTTACAGGTAATTGTTAACTCTTGTACTTGTGCAAGGTCCCTTCACATAAATTGTTGTAATGTTGGCTGCGCTTGAAAGCTTCCAAGTCTGCTGATCTGATCATATTCAAGTCAGACTTTGAAGCCTCAGACTTCCTAAATCACTGTGTGGTGTGGTGTGGTGTTATAGGAGATTGGTGGGAAGTTCATGCCTAAGCCTGAAGAGAGGCTTCTGAGTGTTGTCACAGCTCTGCTGCAGCGCTGTTACAAGGTACTGTTTGGTTTGTGCAACATCATCAACACTACAATGTCGCGCCTCAAGCGAAAGAGCATACATACTTCAATTGCCTCTCTTGAGCTGCGTCACAAATTAGCTTGCTACCTTTCTTGAGCAAATCTGATGCTTTTATGTTCCTCTGCATTTGCAATCATGACATCTGTTTTCAAGCCACGGTCTTTGTGCTCCTTTCAGGTTCACTTCTCTGGCATAGCTGAGGTCCCAGCCGCCCTTAAGAGTGAGCTGGCAGGTGTATGTCGGGCCTGCCAGTCTGGCGACTCATCCTCTTCAGGACAGCAGCGCAGTAGCAGCCAGACAAACCTGGCAACTGCAGCCTCAGGTAGGTTATCTGGCGAGGTGGCAGCCTTTGGATGTAGACCATTTAGATATCCCTTCCTCTGCTGGTCTGCGTCTCAACTGCCTTAACTCACAGTCAGGGTGTGATCGAGGAGGGCGTCTGTGGGGTTTTTCTGTAATGTGTATCACACATCTACACTATTGAAATCGCCCTCTTACATCAGAGTTCAAGCTGAATGGCGATGAAGCTCTGAGTTCCAGCTTCTCATGTGCAGTTCCACACTTCTCATGTGCAGTTACACACTTCTCTTGTGCAGTTCCTCAACAGCCGACAGGTCATGTGGCCCTCAGGGAGGCCTTCGTGAAGGATATGAGCCCTGAGGCTGCAACCTTTCCCAAGACCCTTGGAGAGCTGACGGATCACCTTAAAATATGGAGGAACAGGCTCCAGGTACACATCACTGCTTGTGGTATAAGATATGGAGGAACAGGCTCCAGGTACACATCACTGCTTGTGGTGTAAGATATGGAGGAACAGGCTCCAGGTACACATCACTGCTTGTGGTGTAAGATATGGAGGAACAGGCTCCAGGTACACATCACTGCTTGTGGTGTAAGATATGGAGGAACAGGCTCCAGGTACACATCACTGCTTGTGGTGTAAGATATGGAGGAACAGGCTCCAGGTACACATCACTGCTTGTGGTATAAGATGTGGAGGAACAGGCTTCAGGTACACATCACTGCTTGTGGTATAACTTGGACACAACTTGGACTTCCATGTCTAGCGTCATTTCTCATGCAAGTTGCAACTATATCATGTGTGTGCCCTGACTTAGAGCGAAGGGCATGACCCTTATGTCTAGATGATTGTGATGATGATGCGATGTGGAGGGGGGGTGTTGAGTCTAAAGCCAGACATGCATTGTACACATGAGTGAATGATTGGCCCATTTTCATTTCAAAGTTTTTAATTTGATTGTGAAAGAGGGCTGCTTTTTGCCTATGATCGATATCCTTCATATTGAATAGTGCAAGTAGATGCTGGGGTAATCCTTCCTCCTGGATGACCTGTCCCAGAAATGTTCTCTGTCCTCCATGTACAGGCTGAGCTGGATGACAGCATGCCTCCTTGTCTACGGTTAGCAGATGAGTGTAAAAGTTTATCGGAGATCATTCAGAGAGGTGGTTACACATTCTCTGGAAGTTTAGACCCATTGGAGATGCCAGGTCAATACCTAGGTGGACACGATGTGAGTAAAACTGAACTAGAGCCTAGGTACCTAGGTAACTGCTGACATGATGCTAGGTACTTTACGACTCCATACTCAAAGGACCGCATACCTGAAGAATTATCTAACTGATGTTGCAGCACTAAGTCATTGGCCTCATTACCAGCATGCAACACTCTTTTCTATTGCAACTTGACACATTTCTGTTGTTTGCAGGTGGGGCCTGAGAATGTGGTTTTGCTCGAGTCCTTTGGTGCTAACATCAGTGTGGTGAGGAGGCACAGCTCCTCATACCGCCGATTAGTCATGTATGGCAATGATGGTCATGCCCGCCACATGCTGGTGCAGGTGAGGTTTGGCCATCATGGAGCTTCATACAGTGATGGATTTTCTGGCTGAATCTTCATGACACTGGAGCTATCATGATCGAGTGGTATGTCCCATAGCATGCATGTTCTGCATTAGGTGGATGTTAGGTACCCTTTTTAATAATATCTCATTCAGAAAGTATGAACAACTTCCTTCAGAGTGAACCCTCAACTTCATGTGCCATCACCCATTGCCTAAACCCTCCCCTCTCCTACTGATCTGGATTACTCTTGACTCCAGACTGGGCAGAGCTGGTCTCAGAGCACCACCGACGAGAGAGTGGTACAACTGATGAGGCTGTTCAACAAAATGTTGGAGGCTCACTTCCAGGTATGATGCTCTTTGCTTCATGTACTGCATTGACTCAAGAACTATGATGCTCTTTGCTTCATGTACTGCATTGACTCAAGAACTATGATGCTCTTTGCTTCATGTACTGCATTGACTCAAGAACTATGATGCTCTTTGCTTCATGTACTGCATTGACTCAAGAACTATGATGCTCTTTGCTTCATGTACTGCATTGACTCAAGAACTATGTTTCATTCTCAAAAGCACATATGGTTACTGACAAGTGTTGATTGGTATCTGCATCTCTTTTGAATCTGTATTTTCTCCTCATTTCTGTTTGTCATCTAAAGGAGTGCTGGCATGTTGCCTTTTCATGTTCTGTACTCCCTCTTTATATGTGCACTGTACTGCCTCTCTATACGTGCAGTCACGTGCCAAGTTCCTGGCCTGGCACACCCCCATCATAGTGTCAGTGTGGAATCAGGTATGATTAGAGTGCGACATGGTTTGCCTATAGGTAGGGACGTGTTTTTTCTGTGATTGCTAATGCAAACCAGATATGTTCGTTTTTGAATAATTTGTGCACACTCTCCATAATGGAGTTCATGCCTGAGACCATACACCTGCATCCTTTCTGTCTCTCTCTCTCAGGCACGACTGCTGGAAGAGGACCCCTCCTTCTGCAGCTATGGAGAAGCGTACGATGTGTATTGCGCAAGGTGTGGTTAAGGATGTGTTGTACACTTCAAATTTAGGAAGTCACTTTGAGCTCTCTGATAGCCTATCACTGTGAGTTCTTTGATAGCCTATCACTGTGAGCTCTCTGATAGCCTATCGCTGTGAGTTCTTTGATAGCCTATCACTGTGAGCTCTCTGATAGCCTATCACTGTGAGCTCTCTGATACCCTGTCACTGTGAGCTCTCTGATAGCTTATCACTCTGAGCTCTAAGATAGACTATCACTGTGAGTTCTTTGATAGCCTATCACTGTGAGCTCTAAGATAGCCAATCACGCAACTGTTCAATACCAAGCATTAACTCAGTAGGCCTTTAGTGTAAAGACAACAGCCTAGTGTTACTTCTTAAAGCTTGTCATGCTTTCTACCACAACACTTTGTGTCAAATGCTTTGAAGCTCTGCCCTTCAACTTGCCCGCTGATTGCATTTCATCTTGTTATGTAACATGCCTGAAACCTATCAAATGTTAGTTGGTAGTTACTGCACTCCACACTTTTTCCTAGCAATCACTCTTTGAGTCTGCTGGCTTCAGGTATGGTCGGGAGGCAGACGCTCCTATCACCACCTTCAAGCGACACTGTGCCTCCCCTGAAGGAGTTATCACTCGGGAAGTCTCTCCTGAGATACGCCTAGCCGCGTACCAAGAGGTGGGTTGTTTTCACGTCCATTCTTGACCTTGTCCTGTGAAGGATCGCTTCTTTATGAATGCTCTCTCCAGTAATATCTCTCCTTTTTAAATCGTACTGCTATCCCTTTGCATGTACATCATCTCTTACCAGACAGTGCATTCTGATTGTGATACCCTCTCTTGCAAATTGCAGTCCCCTTTCATGTGCCTCCTCTCATTCCTACTGCTCTTTCCTCATCTGCACCTCATTCCTTGTGCGCTGTGCTCAGGTATGCTCCCAACTGGTCAACGAGAGTGTCTTTAGTCAATACATGTACAAGACTTTGCCTACAGGCAACCACATGGCAGTCTTCAAGAAGCAGTTCTGTTCGCAAATGGCTTTATCATGTAAGAGTTCTGAGATCATCAGTACAGCACTACTTGCCTTAATTTGAAGTAAGAATCTTCTGGTTTTCGACTGCTGTGGTGGTTAAAAACTGTTTCACACGATGCGATACTAGTGGGTTATATTTCAATAATGACAAACCTGTTTCCTGTGTACAATACCATGCAGCTGTGTTGTGTCATATGCTCTACATTGGAGGACGCTCTCCCAACAAGGTGTTGTATGCTAAAGATTCTGGCCGCATCTTCCAAACCGACATAGTGATGGGATACAATGACAAGGTCATCTTGGAGAAACTTGAGTGAGTCTGAGAGGCAGCTGAGAAGATTGAGGGCTGTTTGTAGCTGTCTCTGTTTTCATAGCTGAAATGCTTTCATTTGTGTGGGGCTGGGAGTGTGAAGCCATGTTGGCTGTCATGCACATGGATCATCACCTAATAGGTATTAATTCGAACTTTGATCAGGAAGCTCTTGGTGATATTATGTGATTGTGGGCTTCATGCCATGCAGGTGTGTGCCTTTCCGCCTTACACGCAACCTCACCACCTTCTTCAACACGTTCGGGGTAGAAGGCACATTTGCTCCAGCAGTGGTGAATGCTGCAGCTGCCCTCTTGGCCAAGGACAGCAATCTGCAACATGTATTATCACTGTTTTTCAGGTAATACGAAGATTCGTGCTGCATCACAGGGCTCTTCCCTGCGCCTCAGATGTCAACAAAAACAAGACATAAGCCCAAGCCCCTTTTTTGGTTGTACTGTACAGTTCTTAACCCTCTGGGAGCTGTACAGTTCTGATCCCTCTGTCTGGGGATATTGGTAGACCCCACACCTCCATAGCCTTGGCTGCCTGATATTTTGAATAAATTTGAATAATAATGATATGTTAATTAATGCAAACAGTTGACTTTGCTGTTTGAATTTTACTCTCACAATATGACTTGAAATGCATTGGTGTACATCAACGCATGGCTTTTCCCTTTTCCTGGATACAGAGATGACATAACCTCATGGGTGACTCGCAGGAGTGGGAAGTCAGGTCTGTCAATTTTAGCAAGAGATCATCCTATCGAGATATGCTTTAAATGCTTTACCATTAACAAGTCAGAGGTCTATCTGCATGTTTGATTGTTCTTTTGAGTTTTAACTTTAATTGTGTATTAGATGTCATGATCCTGTTAATTCAATTGCGTCAAGGTAAGCTAATTTCCCCTGACATTTCCCCCTCTGTGATCCTATGCACTGTGCAGCGATTGCGTTGGGTTGGAAAAACGAGACTTTAAAAGGGCTTGTTGTCTCTAACATGAGGAAGGTGGTGGAAAGAGTGAGAGCCGTGTCTCCCCTTGTGCCACCAGAGGATACCATGCCTCCATATACCTTTCATGTCGCCCAGGGCATCATGGATTTGATTGAGCAGGCAGGAGCTGCACGGAACCTGAGCCTCATGGAGCCAACATGGCACCCTTGGTTCTGATGAAGGCACTGATGTTGAGTGCCAAATGTTGATAAAATGTAATATGGAGGCTCAACTGCAAGTCATAGACCGTGTGTCAGAAGCTCCATTCTCACACTTTTTTTCTTGGTATTGTTTGTGTGTTATGACTGCTATGACCAGCTATGATAATGTGGACACTTCTGCGTTTTCTTGTCTAGGCACAAGTCTTCATGTCTGTGTTCAATCATGAACTTCGTAGCAGTAGTAGTAAGTACCTCATGAAGGAAATTTTCCTGAATATTTGAACAGCTTGTCTTGTATCTTTCTTTATCCGGTTGAGGGATTAACCTGAAGTCATGACACCACCGCAGCCACATGGTTGGTAGCTCATTCAGCACTGGCCGTGTTGAATGCACATAAATTTTGATTGCCTGCCCAACAGTCTAGAAGAGTCTCCCTTAAATTGTAGCCAGGCTAAAAATTTGACATGGACCTCAACACTCACATTGCAAAATCTTTATTACCTACTGTACTTTGCAGTGGCATAAAGTGACAAGGTATAACAGTTGCCTCATTTGCTAGAACTCTTGCCAACCGCCTGCGAGGATATCCATCCCAAACTTAGTCATGGAAGTTTTAGTTCACATAAAAGGAACATGACCCTGAAGTACTGTGATTGCATGAATGGACAAAATTTGTAGCTGGGTTCGCTAAAGAATGTGTATTTCCCTCAATACAAGGTGTTGGATGCCTATTCCGGCTTTCCAGGTCCGAGGTATTACTGCAAGCAGAGTATAATCCACATTAGCGACATACATTTCATAGGTCTTTAGAAGACATCAAAAATGGATAATGCGCCTCATCTTTAATGTCCCAAGCTACTGAAGTTGTTACTTTCATGCTTTGGTATGTGAAAATAATGTGACTTTTTATATGAAGCTTACGAACTTACTTTGCTTCCCTTCTCAAATCCCAGACCCTTGGCCTCAGCATATCTGTCCATGAACCTCATGAATCGGTCCCATTCAAACTGAGACCTCATCATGTATCTGGCCTCAATAAACTACAGGAGATGGTTTTTATGATTAGCGTATGCACAGTCTTAGGTATTTTCTTGAGCAGCTGGGCATGTGAATGAGAAAGGATTGATTCATATTCCAACACACCTGAGGTTTCCCATTCAGGAACTTAGCCTTCACATCTGTGGTGGTGAGGGTCCCTTCATCGTCATCCAAAAACAATCCAGTAATTTCTCCCATTTGCCCAGAAGCTTGGAAGATTGATGGGTTATCAAATACAAAGAGTGCGGATCCTGAGCCTCCTGTCCGTGATCGTGATAATCGAACCTCAGGGATTGTGGACTCTTCAATACCCTTAATGAACTGCAAGCTGGCGGCTTCGCATGAGACATTAGACCTGAAGCGTGGATTTACATGACGGATTGATGGAGCACAAGGTGAGACCAACGGTCCTTTTGTTGATGGAACGAAGCACTTCTTGGAGTGTTGAGAGAGAGCCTGCATAATGTTAAATTCCCTGATAAGCTGGATGAACAGTGTGGTCGAAATACGGTGAACATATTGTCCGAAAGGACGTGTGAACCTGTCAGTATTTGTATGGACAGGGTAAAGTTTACATTTTGGAGAGGGTATCAGTCATGCCCTAGTTTGTGCAGTTTTGGACTGGTGCAATGTCACGAATTTCGATCCATAAGCAGAGAAATTGTGACCATCCACACTTCAACATTGCGTCACAGCACATGTCAAAACAACTGTCAAGTAATACTAGTCCTTATTCCAATGTATTCGCCTATCAGTGAGGACGTCGAATGGGGTGGTGTAAAACCTTTGAAAGATCCGACTTATGAGTTTGCTGAGGCAACAGTACGAAGAGGTTTTGTGCGCAAAGTTCTTGCTCTTTTGTGCGTTCAGTTATCCATCACGGCTGTCACAGCTACTGTGTTTGTAACATCCCAAACTGTAAAAACGTGGTTTGCTGCTAACCCATGGACCCTGTGGTCGTCTTTGGCTATATCTTTTATCTTGGTTCTAATACTTGCCTGCTCTGAACAAGCAAGAAGGACCCATCCCACGAATCTCATCCTCTTGTTCACTTTCACTGCTTGTGAATCGTTACTTGTGGGTTCAGCATGTGCTTCATATGACGCCAAGGTCGTGGCGATAGCAGTGCTTTTAACTGCAGCTGTGGTTGCAGGACTGGTCCTATTTACTTTGCAAACCAAGGTGCGTCGATAGCAGTGCTTAGAATGTGGACAGCAGCATGAAATCCAATCCGAGGACTTTTGAATGAAATGTAGATGAATGAGCATGATATTGCACCATGCCTACGTGAGTAAATTAGAGTGAGGACCTAATAATCTCTCCTCCATTCATTGGGACACCCTGCAGATGGACCTCACCTCTATGGGCGGCTTGCTCTTCAGCCTCACATGGACTCTGATAGTGGCTGGAGTGCTGCAGGTGAAGAGAACTATTGCAACCAACTAAACTACTATCTCTGTCACTTAGCACTGCCTGTTTGGAGCATGGTAGAATGCTGGTATCCAATCTAATGCTCTGATGTCTTCAGCTTTTTTTTCGTGCGCCCTGGTTGCATATTGGTATTTGTGCTGGAGGAGCTGCTCTTTTCAGCATATAGTGAGTGCGAGCTGCTTGTCTTAAAAGAAATACTTCAGCATCACAGAAGGAGGGAATCATAGCATTGACTGTCTGATTCATGCAGTTTATTATGCTACTGTTCGCAGTGTGTGATTAATCTGAGTGGTCTGTGAGCCTACATTTTTAGCTGATGAAAGTTCTATGTGTTAATTCAAATAAGTCATGAGTGTAGGACAGATGCGAGTATCCATCATTGCGCTTAAGTCTTATTAGAGTCATGTTACCTGTGCTATTGCTGCAGCCTGGTTTTTGACCTGCAACTTCTCATGGGCAACGAGGAGTTGGCCCTCAGCCCTGACGAATATGTACTGGCAACCTTGAACTTGTACCTGGTGGGTGACATAGCATTCATCTAACTTGTAACGCAATGATGTGTAGCAATTTTTATTGAAGTGAAAAAATGTATCATTTTGCATTGAGTGAATGAGGTATCCGATATCAAATCATCACCAATTATGTAACTTGAGACCTGCTGTCCCCAAGTAACTAGCATCCTCTACTGAGAGCATAATGCAAAGAGGTCTTCTACATTATAATGTGCCTGAGAGCATAATGCAAAGAGGTCTGCTACATTATAATGTGCCTGAGATCCCCTCTGGCTCCCTGACTTCTGCTGTGCTTATATTTTGTGTGTTCGAATGGATGTTTGGGTAGAAATTTCTTACGTCCTCAAGGTGTACTGCTGCTACATTTTGATCATTGGTATAATGAGATAAATGACAGAGATTTATGTATGTGCTTACACCCAATGCTTACTCCTGGGGCCTTTACTTGGATGCATCTAGGACATCATCAACATATTCCTGTACATCCTGCAACTGGTCAACGCCCTCACAAAGAGCAGTGACCGGTGATACTGAAGTATAAGGACTGAAGTCAGCTCACTAGCTTCTATGTGCATTCAATAGCTGGACTTATCCTTTGAAAAACTCAGAAAAATACATGTAACATTACATTTTTCAGCACTATTCACGGTTTGTATGATAGTTTTGAGTTCAACAATCGTTGACCATTGGAATTTCTCTGGTTTGTGAAATGATCTGTATTATGGGGGGTCTAAATACACCAAATACACCAGGTTTTAAGCGAGAAGATAAGGAGGGAGGTGTGCACCAGAGCATGTCATATGGTGTTGGTGCAGCATATGCCCAAGGCAGGTTTCAAATACATGCATTTCATAAAACTGAGGCCAGTTGTTGATTTAAAAGCTGAGCTTGCAATGTTCGTAATTTTGAAGTTGCCACATGAATCATCAGTAAGGCCCGGATGCATTCGATCAACCTCTTGCTGCTTTGGCTGCATCTCGCTCATCTACGTCTACTGGAATGCCATCGAGCTTCTTGAGGTTGGGAAGTCTTTTGATCACCTGCAAGTTAGAGAGCCATTGCTTCCTGACTCGCTCACAGGAATGACGATGTAAACAAAACGCAACCTACATGCCAGATACTCTATAAGGAATAGGCTGTGCTTTATGGCAATCACCTGATATATCACTTACCTCAATTCTGTAGTCACTGAGCGTGTTCCCATCTCTTGCTTCATTATAAAGAGGATTTCCAACCAACAGGAGATCTTCAAGTTTATCAACCGCTGCTAACCGATCAATCTCTGACCAAGCTGCAATTTTGTTGTTTGACATGAACAGAACCTTGAGGTTGACCAGTTTTTCAATGCCACCCTGAACAATCAAGGAAACTTGTTGAGAACAGTCTGAAGACGAACACATTGATGACACGACTGTGTGCATTCACAATATACTTACACAGATCTCAAGATCAGCGCAATGCTTATAAATCACTAGGCATATCAACGCATCATTTTGCACAGGATGTGTGCAGCAGGACAGGATCTACCCTCATGTATATGCTGAACTATATATACATACTGGATCTAGCCTAATGGATATGCTGAACTATATATACATACTGGATCTAGCCTAATGTATATGCTGAACTAGATATACATACTGGATCTAGCCTAATGTATAGGCTGAACTAGATATACATACTGGATCTAGCCTAATGTATATGCTGAACTATATATACATACCGGATCTAGCCTAATGTATATGCTGAACTATATATACATACTGGATCTAGCCTAATGTATATGCTGAACTAGATATACATACTGGATCTAGCCTCATGTATATGCTGAACTATATGTACATAAAGAGAATGCAATACTTTGTTGGTCCAAAGTGATATCATAAACTGAATCATGCTCTGCACTCTAAGCTGCTGGAACCTGATCTTACCAAGTTGGCAATCTGATTGTAAGAAATCCACAGCTCTTCTAGAGTCTCCGCCACGGCATCCAAGTTCTCAATCTTCTTTATAAGATTACGCCCGAGTGACAGGATCCTCAAATTCTCCATGCCAGACAAACTGCTGATCTTTTCAATGTTGTTTGTGGAAAGTGCCAAATGCCTGCAAATGATGATGTTAATATAACAAACAAACAGGAGGACCCCACTGGCATGACTAGCAGGCCTTAAATCATCATCGAATTGATGCGAGCTTTTATTGAAGGTTGATCATGAGCATATGGCTGTCCATGACACAATCCTGGAATATCATAATTCAAGGATTCAGTCACGCACTTGCAGGCCTTTAGAGTTGATAGGGTGGCATCCATCTTCTCAATTGCAGGGCAGGTACCATTTAGTTCTACCTTCATGATTGAGTAGGAGAAATTATTTGAGGTGCATGAAGGCAAGAAACAAGACCAATTGTAAGCGCGTCATACTTTTTCTTGCTCTGTTGCAACAACATTTTTACGCTCCTCAAACAACTTAATTGCGTCTTTGATCGTTGAAGGCATGGCCTAGCTGTGACAGCCCAGTACTTGCCAAGAAAAGTTCTCAATAGTTGATTATATACACAGTTTGTCAAAGTTATAAATTAATATCAGAATTATAGATTTCAATACCAGAGCGAAAAAGTCTAAGGCTTAAAGAGGCAGTACATGTCTGTACACGAAATGTTCCGATGAGCGAAACAAGAAACAAAACTGGTCGCATGTTTAAATCAGATGCTATGAGCTTTCGTTATCGCGGGAGGTTTGACTACCTTCTGCCTGCTGAAAGTTCCTCTTGGACACAAAACTACAGTGACCTATTGAGAATCAGTTCCATGGTTCTTGCTTCATTGAATTACTGCTTTTTTAATGGTTCATCCAAGTGATTTACCATTGTCACAACCTTACAGGCCTTTCTGTGCACAGGTGGAATCTACTACTGAGAAATCTAACAAAAAGCAATGTACATCCACAATGCTGGCGCTACTATGAAACATCACGTGCTACGTATTTCTGTGAAAGTTTTGGCCCACCAGGAATCCATAATGTAGTTGGAATAAGTGAACATGCTTAAGAGAATGAATCAAATTGTGAAATAGTCTGGCCAGCCTGTATTTATTTTGGTTTCGATGCTGTTGTAGACCAGGGAAGTCAATGTATTGCGTCCTGCTGCTTTCACGCAGGTGTAATGTAGTTTAGCCATGGAAGTGTGAACTACCTGCTTCATGTCCCTGACATGCTGAAGTGAGCTGGTGGGAATTTGAATCAATGGCAATCATTTTTAACGCTGACAGGTATGGAGAATCTACGCACTGACAATCACGCGAAAACTATCGCAAATGACAAAATGCGCTCTTTTGCATTTTGAAATCAGCTAAATACGAATTCAAGCTCAGTATTACACAGACAGAGTAACAAAATAAACTGTTCAAAACCGCTGTGCAGTAAATTACCGTATTTGCCGTACACAGCAGATGCAAGAAAATTTTGAAGCCGCCCTAATCTAAAGCTGATATGGAAATATCGCATGTAGCAGAAATCCCTCTATCACATGTTTTTCCCGCCAATGTAGCTGAATCTTCCTCTTTGTAAGTAATTCGAGTGTCAATGCAAATTGACGAGCTGATTTCAGTATAAGACTGTGCTGTTGTGGCCGTCCGTTCCTCACCCTCCCTTCAATTCTGCTTGCAAACGCCTGACCCTCGTTCCTTGTATTTACATCTATTTTTTGTCTTGTATTCCCCGTGTTAGGTACATTTTGGTGCCCTTGTCATGTCCTCATCGAGGCAGCGCATAGGGGACCCTGCTTGCCTTCCTAGAAAATCAAGCTTATCTCTTTTTTCATCTGGACTCTGGAATGCCGTTGGTCTGCAGCCTAAGTCACTTAGTGTTTCGCGCGGCCTCTTCTTTCCTGAAGGCCCTCGATATTGTAGCTCAGCTCCAGCTTCACGAGATCTTGTTCAGCGTCAAGGTGTAGCCACTTGTCGAGAGAACAAAGACGTCAAGATCCAGGAATTCCACCACCACAAAAGGCGACGTGCCTCCTCTGAACAAGTTGTAGAATTCCAGTTTTTGTATGCTGATCTTTGTGAGCCCAACTATGAGGCCCTGTCTTCGTATCCTCGACGGAATCGAACAGGCAAGCGAAGAGGTACTTCGAATCTGAAAGCTATCGCAGAAGACCTGGGCCTTGGTCTGAGCCCAGGCGCACCCACAAGACTTTTCCAAACAGTGACGGGGACAGAAACGCTGATTTTCACGGAAAAGAAGGAGAGACCCAACCCACATGAATTGCCGGAAACAAGAACAGCACAGCTGCAGGAGCCAGTTTGCTCTCCTCGAATTTTCTGTGATGAGGACTGTGGTGTTCCCAGCACTAGTATGGAAGTGGACGCTGCGCTGCCTTCAAAACTCTGTAGTCTCTTGCACAAGGAACACTCGGAGCATGTAGGTAGTGACTGGGGTGGCGCACCTGGCACATCGTCTGGGAATTCTAGTCAGGGTGCTTTTGCTGTAGAAGAGTCTGCCTCGCCATTGCCATCTCCTCTGCGGGATGCAAGGAGCAGTGAGTCCGTCAAACTCCCCCCATCATGGTCACCAGATAGTGATCCCATGAGTGAGGATACATGATATCACAGGCAGCTTTACTCGCATACCTATTCCCGTTCATCATTAGTTCTTCTTTACGCTCTCTTTGAGCAACTTGAAGGCTGACTTTATAGAATGTACCATGGGATCAATATATTAATTTGACCTGATAGTCCATGCAAGATTGAAATGCATGTTAACCTGACTTGTTTTCATGCTGATCTTGTACATATACATTTGGCGTGTGCCTCGAATGCAGACCCTAGAACTTTTGTTGGCACTAATGGTGTCCGTGACTGTTTTACTTGTGTGGCATGATGACAAGTTTTTTTTTAAGGTGTCATGCCTTGTGCATTTGTAAATTTACTAGTGTTAAACCCTTTCTTGGGTCATGCAGGTTGAAAATTTAATTACAATTGATTGGTCTGGAGGATACAACATAACAACTCCCTCATGTCTAGAACGTAATTAATCAGTGTCAAATTAGTCAAATACGATCCCTAACCAGAGAAATGCAATGTAGAAAATCATCAGAAAGATTCATACTAATCGTCAGGAGACAGGGCTCTACATGACCGTCTTTGCCGGCGTAAACTACAGTGACAAGAGAACAGCAGCAGAAGTAAATGAACAGCCTTCTCCTTCCAAAACATCCTACACTGGACTGAACAGCTTGTGAAGGAAAACAAAAAGAAGAAACAGCCGTATTAAAAAATAGGAAGTGAGAATCACATGCAATTCTTCGATTGCTTCTGCATACCTTTGTTACATGAGTCATTTAGAACAGCCTGCCGGATAGTATACAACAGTACAATAGTATTGAATACATCAGTGCAGCCTCCGTGCTCATTTGGCAATGTGCAGGTTCGCTGGCAGGTAGAGCTCCCATCTGCTTCAATCCTATTTTCTGCACAAGCAATTTTGCAGCCAGGGTGAATGCCATCAGCAAAGGCAGGTCTGTAGATGAGGAGTAGATGAGGAGTAGATGAGCTGAGATTACATCATAGTCCAAAAGCACAACATGATTTGATGAGGAGTTCTTGTGTACACGCACCACATTGCCACTGCTCAAAATATGCATTGATTTGCCTGCTGAAAATTATTGAACAGAATGGCTATCATAAACACAAGATTACATGCATATGGACCAAGGTTAAGGTACATAAGATATGGGAGTGTTTTCATGATCCACTTATGGATCAATAATCATGCATGATGTCTTCACAAGAGATATGGATGAGAACTCGCATTGCATCCTCAAACCATGTGTCATTCCGCGGGAGCAGCCCTCTATGAGCATTCAGGATGTACACACGTGAGATGGCGGAGGAGGCAGCATATAAGCATTTGTCCAAAATCCTGCAATATCCACAGCATTTGATCGCGTTAAGGAGCATCCTAAAATAAAATGACGACCTTTGTATTAAACAGCTGCAGTTGAACATTTAGTCCACCTCGCTCCCCGTAAGTACAGTAATTTGGAAGCAAAACAAGAATTTCAAGTCTGGCCAATCTCATATTTACTTATTCGTAAAATGCTGATAGACTGCACTGATTGTTATCCATGTAAGAGAAAGGCTGATACAGATATGCTGAACAGATGCAAGTTAAGGCACTGTTCTACTTGGAATATATTTGGAAGACCTAGGGTTGGATAAAGGGCTGTTTCCAGCTCTGTGATGCTGCCAAACCCCAACTAGCAGGAGCATGATTGCACCAGGGAATGCTGCGCCATGCAGGGCTGCCACCTCTGACAGGTCATCCCAAAATTTAACCTTGGAGGTGTTATTCGGGGTCTGAATTGATTGATGGATATCAATCAGGGTCTGACTGATTGTTAGTAGTAGCAACCAACATATAACTACTTCATGAAGTTCACTTTCTGTTGTTGTTCTTATCACATTATTATTGCGGTACTAAACAAGCCAAAATGCAACATCAATCTGAAGTTTAGCAGCCTAGTGCTCATGTCATGATAGTAGTTAGTTAGAGCTGTAGTTAGTTAGAGCTGTGACAAAGCAACTTCACTTTGCTGTAAGTATATGAAGAAAAGTCCCTTCCCAACAGCTCCAAACATTCATAACAAAAACGTGAAGCCGATATACACGTAACTGAAGCCGAATCAGAACCATGATTACTTGATGAAATACACTCAAGCCATACTTGACAATAAATGAAAACTGCACATGAAGCAGCCTGACGAGGATGTCATCTGTTGAATTCAATGATTACGTAACTCAGAGGAAGTAAGCAGGTGCGATGTATTGTTCCTTATCAGGATTGCTAAGCTACTGTAGCTACTGGTTGGAGCGAGCCACCCATCTTGAGATACCTAGGTCATGAAACAAAGTAGATTTAGCTGAGGAGGACCTTTTATCACTGCCCATGACGCTGGCTGCTGCTACCATGTCCTGAATAATAAGATCTCCATTATTATGTAGTTTGCTACGATGCTGCTGATTCAAACATAAGCTTAAGCCTCTCAGTCTGGCACTGCTACTGCTTTCATTGTTACTACCACCATCACATGGTGTGAAAATGAGGGAGGTAGCTGGTGTGGCCAGAGCCAACTGTTTTGTGCACTGCAAGACAGCTCTGCACTTGTCCTCCACAAACAGAGCAAAAGACTTGGACACACCCTCCAAAACATCAGGAGCCTTCTCAGCAGCTTCAAGGTAATGAGAAGCTGCAGTGGCTGCCGACTCTGAACTTGTGAGTAACTCTTGCGCTGAGTCAGCTGCAGCTTCCGCTACACGATGCCATCCTTCTGCAGCCTCTACAAGTAGGTAAGCTGTACTTGTGTGGTCATGATCATGACATCTCTGAGGGTGGTTGGCAGCTGACATTATTGCTGATGGAGCGGTTAGAAATGTCGTTGATGAGGCAAAAGTAGTCTCACGGGATTTGTCAGTAGCTCTGTTCGCCTTGTTACGGGCTGCATTGGCCTGATGATGGATCATAACATAGTGTACCATCATAAATTGGATGAGGATCCACTTTGCACTTGAGGATAGAATAAGAAACCTGCTAGCTACTATGCTTCTCAGAGATGATCCAAGCATACCAGTGCTCACCACAGCTCTTTGCTGAGTCATATGCTGGTTCAAAATCAATACTGATTACACATATCGATGAGATCTTGAATGAATAGAGGTTTCCAAAGATCATTCTATGTAGCGCACAAATCCACAAATCCTGGGATACTAGATAACAGGAAACTGTCACCGCCCACCTGCTTGAAGACGACTGCATGACATGACATGACTCACCTCTTCTTGATAGGTACCGCTTTGCATCCTCAGCTTTGTGCTCTTCTCCTCCAGCTCAGCAAAGCAAGTGTGCAGCTTTGACCTGCAATCATGCACCAGACTCCCTAGCCCCTTTAGCACTTGCTCAGAGAGCACCAAGGACCTGGATTCACAAGACAACGCCAGGCGGCTATTCTCTAGGCACTGAGAAAGGAAGATTGATGCAGATGTCCTAGTAGCAGCCGGGATAGCAGCAGTCACATCATTAACCTGCTCTCTGCTACTAGCTGTATGATTATGACGCTGCGTGGAAGGTATTTGCTGAGAGAATGCAGCCATTGCTGGTTTAGGGTTTGAGAATGCAGCCATTGCTGGTTTCTGTTTGAGATTGCTGCAGGCAGGTGGATGGAAGGTGCGGCTAGATGGCGTTATTCTGCTTCCTGACGATAAAAGAGGCGGTGAATGATCCATCGTTCTCACTATCTGCTGATCCTCATGTTGAGACAACATCATGACCAGATCCAGAGCACAGTAGGTTGAGTCACTGAGGTGTGTCATAGACTTAAGAGACTCCTCTGCCGAGCTCAAGGCTGTGTTCCATATCTGCTATGTACCATGGAAACATTCAGGGTCTAGGCAGTGAGGCTAGTTGTTCAAGCAATAAGCTAATGGTTAGAGTTACAATTGAAGGAAATTAAAACAGCAGGGTTCGTGTAGAGAATATCATTTTGATGAGTTGATGGTTATGATTACACGTTCACAACCTGCTCTGATGCATGATAAAGGGCTTCTACAGTGGCATGTTCAGCGCCAGCAGCCTGTGACTGTGTGAGGAGCTCATAGTAGGCTTCACTGGCCTCTTGTGCCTTGAGCCTGTACCTGTTGGGTCAAGCAGTTTAAACAAGTGTGATGATAGTTAATTGGTTAATGGTTAAAACTGTACTGTCCATGTCAGTGCTTGCAGCGTATGCTCATGCAATAAGGTCATGATGAGTGATCAAGTTTTTCATTGAAAGATGAATAGCCGTGCACTGACATGATGAGTTTTCCATGCCATCGAATAAGTTCATCATTTCTTCATCTCTCCGCCTTCACATTATGTAAATGACTTGTCCCTTGCCTTTCTCTCTTAGAGGCAGCAACAGAGTTCCTCTGACGCTGCTCATGCTGCCTTGAGCCTTGGACAATGGATATGGCAGAGAGAGGAAAGGTACTAGTTGTAGGACTTTCATGTACCTTTAATTGAGCATAGAAGGCAGAATATAAAGGTGGTTGTCATCATTTGGTGACTCATTATGTTGAAGCTCTGAACCTCAGAGACGATCCAGCAAGATTATCCTGGTTTAATCTTTATGTGCAGTTGAGGCAATACAGAAGAGGTTACATGCTCTCATAATACAGCTAGCTTACTAAGCAAGATACATTCCGTACATCATAATGCTATGCATCTACTCTATTGGTGTGTAATAAACAAGCTCTGAAGTCAAGTATCTCACCATGACCACCATATCTGCTCTCATGAACAGGTCTTTTGACATCCTCTTGAACCTCTCAGCCTTCTCTTTCAGCTCAACCTCCCGCCTCCTTGCATCCTCAACCAGTGAAAGCAGCCAAGCCTTGACCTCCTGCAGCTGCCTCAAGCACCTCCCAAGCATCAGAGAATGACCCTCTGAGGAAACTATCTGATCCCTGTTGCTGCTGTCATCATAACAGGCCTCAGGATAATATGTATCACGACCTAGTCTGTTACTCCACCTTCCAATACTATGTCCTTGTCTTTGTCCGGCAGGACACAACCTACCAACTATATTATAAGAGGTTTTAGACCCTATACCCTGCTTTTGCAGTCCTGATTTCTCCCCCAGCCTCATGATGGCTGAAGGGTTACTACAACTAGTAGTAGCCCCCTCATACAGAACAGAGCAGGCATCTGATAATCTCAGGCCTGCCTCGACCAGGGTCTCTTTCTGCTGCTGCCTAATCTCCAAGGAATCTTGATCAGCTGCACCACGATCTAACCAGTGAGAACGCTGCCCTGAGTAGTTGATGCCATCAAGGGTAGCCATGATCATCCTGAGCCTCTCCACCATGACCCTTGCCTCTCCAGCGTCTGAGACACACTTCTCCTCTTTAGCCCTGATAGCAATGAGCTGCCCTTGGATCTGCTTGCTGGCAACAATTTGGTATTGCATGTGATGGCTTGGTAAACACTCTTGTACCGCCACTACCAGTCGTGCTGCTCCCTCTGTCCTGCACTGACCCAAGGCCTCAGCTAAGCACGCTGCCAGCAGCTGTCCGCTCACAGCAACAGTCAATAGCCGCTGCCACAGCTTCAGGAGGGCTGCTGCAGTCTGGGATGACATGTTACTGGGTAGCTGAATCCGTCTGTTGAGGTGTAGCTGAGTAGCAGTAGGTAAGACTGCCGCTGCGGTGGTGGGGAAGGTATGATTCTTGCCCTTGTCCAACAATGCTGAAGATACAATGCAAGATGCTCTTGTGGGGGTTGCAGTGTAAGATGTCATCCGCCTTTGAGCTGCCACATCTGTTCGATCAGCCAGTTGAGATGATACATTATTGAGAGCAGCAGGAACTTCTAACCTGCTGCTTTTACTGATGTCCTTGCTTCTGTCATCATAATGGCCAGTGTGCTTGCTTGTCTGGTAAGATGAGGTGTTGTAATAATGCTTATCAGTCAGTCTGCTTGAGGGCGATGATGCACTGGCAAGTGCCTCTTTTGCAAGGCCATGCAAACACTCCCTCCAGCTAGGAGTAGTGCTGCCATCAGCATGGCCGTTTTCTGCAGCCTCCCAAGCAGCATTATCATCACCTCCACCTTTATCTCTTACACTAGTGGTGCTGGCAGGCAGGGTCTGACGGATGGCTTTAATGACCTGCTTCTCAATCTTCCTGTTGCCAGGATACAGGGTTAGTGGTGACGGTAGTTTACTGAATGAAGGAGGTCCGCCTTCAGGAGTGTCTGCATGGATTACTGACAATGTAGATATCTGGGCAGCTGCTGGAGGAAGGGAGGAAGCATGTTTATGAGTCCTGCCTCTTAGGTCAACTAAGGGAGTGAGCATGGCAGATGCTCTGCTGGCTGCCGCTGCTGCTGCTGCTGCCCTGCTCCCTGTACTGCCAATCCCTCCGGCAGCTCCTGGAGTGCGCTCTGAAGAGTCGAGCATTGAATTCATTTCATCAGCGGACTTGAAGCAACCCGCACTTGAGATCGGCAGAGCACTAGGACTGCTTATAGCCGCTGCCTCTCCACTGCGGATATCTTTATCTATGTAGCGCGCCTCTTGCTGGTCCTTAACTGTAATATTAAGTTCTGCTACTGCTGACGAGGTAGCGTCAGAAGCAACTCTAGTAGTGTCATCATCATCCATGCTGATGATACCGCCTGCTCTTATCAAGTTATTGGCACATTGCGAAGGCGGTGGTGGTGTGATGGATTCAAGGTTCTGGTCATGATCACAATGGCTACTACTAGGCTGACTATCACTCTTGCTGGCCGGTGTGAATTGATGCACTGCCGCCGAAATTATCTCCGTCATGCCGCCCTTTATCAAGAGCTGGTAATTTTGTTCACATTTGCAGCTCTCATTCTCCAGATCTCGAGCCTGCAGACATCATGTTCTATTCAAAACAAAGGACTCAATGGAGCAATTGAAAATAATGGGCAATGAAAGTTCCTACTAGGCAGAAATAATGGGCACTGCAACTAGTTCCTAGGCAGAAATAATGGGCACTGCAAGTTCCTACTACTAGGCAGTAATAATGGGCACTGCAAGTTCCTAGTAGGCAGAAATACTCCTGCTTGAATTTGTGAAGGACACAACCAGCAGATGACAGCAGGCGGTCTATCCTTTTAGTAATCAGCTGAGCTCTCAGCTTCTGTCACCGATGATGATCAGCATAATTAGGAAGTCAGAATAAGAACCGGGTCATTCATGGTGATTATGTTACAATCAGGGCGGGGCATACTACTGCTGCTGCTACCTGCAAGTATTCAACTTCTGCCTCTTGCATTGCCTGTTTCATGCCACCTTGATGATGATCAGTCCGGCTACCATTTTTCTGATGAGCCCCGCCACTGGAAAGGGTGGGAACCTTGGTAGCCAAAAGCTCAGACAAAGTCAGAGCAGCCTTAAAACCTGGTCCTCCTGCATGCTGACTGTCTGCTAGCAGCAACTCATCTTTTCTGCCGGCTGGTCCGGCACCCGCCACGGACTTTGTCTTCTTCGAGTTAGTTTTGAATATGCTGCTTAATCCAGCACCCCTTGATGGCTTTCCAATTACTGTTCCATTGTTGCTCATAAGGGACGAGAACGTCGTCGTCATAATGCCTCCTGCTGCCGCAGCGTTCCTTCGGCTCTCTAGTTTACAGTCATCATCAGCAGCCATTACAGCCACAGCATGGTCATAACTGAGTACAAGGCCCTTCTCATGATCATCATCATGATTCCCAGACGATGATGACAGCAGCAGGTCTGAGAGAGCAGAATGTAGGCAGGCAACTCCCCTGACATGAGCATCGCAAGCTGCGGTCTGACTTGTGATGGATCTCTCAAGCTCTTGAAGTGCAACATGCCTTCCCTCTAAGCTCTGTATCTGCTGTAGTATGCTATGCAGACTGTAATTTTCAGTAGTAGTTGCGGCGAGGCTTTGCCGGTTGTTACTTGAGTGGCTATGGGGATTGGTGGGGATTGCGGAGTCCTTAATGTAACTTGTAGAAGTTGTGAAGTCTACTCCCCATGATACCTGCTCCCAACAGCATCCAGCATCCTGCAGCACGCTCTGATACTGGGAAGCTGCATGCTGTAAAAGTGTGCAATTCCTTCCAAGAGAATTTACCTGGAAATCATCATTTAAAAGAGGAGGAGCATGACTAGGCTTCACAAGCTTCCTCATCCTCTTGTGCGTAGAGCAATAATAATCTAGAGACAGTGGCAGAAAACAGCCAACCTACCAATGCGTCAACTCTTGCAGCTAACAGGCCCATCAATACTTGGGGGGACACCCTATTAGCAGCATCAGCCGCTGTTGTGGAGACCACTTCCTGCTCCACACTGCCAGCTGTTGTAGGCGGCTCAACACAGCTACCTGATCACGTAATGAAACATGAGTGACAATGTTTATGTTATTGCTCAATTGAGCACAATAAATGGAACACGATTCACGTATATGCAGCAGGCCGGCTCAGAGTGCCATAATCATGGTTCAGCAGATGATGTAAATTTCACTCGAATCTGACTGACTAGCTACCTAGTTAGTGATCACATAACGCATGACTACATGCAAATTGACATGTTAAGAGCAGAGCTCTTTACTCAACACTAGAAAAATTCATGGAGCAACAAATAAGAACACAGCAGAAGTAACTAGCCATCATCTACTCAATCTCCTAGTAATCATGATGATACGTGGTCTATAACCTAGTTTGACTCTGCAATATCACCTGCTTCCGATGCTCTTGCTATGGAAGTTTGAAGACCCTCCGCCATGTCCTTCCAACGTTTGAGGTTTTCTGCGCCAACACTTGACAATCGATCCAGCCGCGTAGCTGATGCAGCAGCCTTCAGCAGTATGCACCTGCACCTACTAGTATGAATGAGACCATCACTCCACCTGCACCTAGTATGAATGAGACCATCACTCCACCTGCACCTAGTATGAATGAGACCATCACTCCACCTGCACCTAGTATGAATGAGACCATCACTCCACCTGCACCTAGTATGAATGAGACCATCACTCCACCTGCACCTAGTATGAATGAGACCATCACTCCACGACCTGCACCTACTAGTATGAATGAGAGCATCACTCCACGACCTGCACCTACTAGTATGAATGAGACCATCACTCCACCTGCACCTAGCATGAATGAGACCATCACTCCACCTGCACCTAGTATGAATGAGACCATCACTCCACCTGCACCTAGTATGAATGAGACCATGACTCCACCTGCACCTAGTATGAATGAGACCATCACTCCACGACCTGCACCTACTAGTATGAATGAGAGCATCACTCCACCTGCTACTAGTTTCTCCGTAGTCTTCCCGTATCACATGAGGCAGGCCATCATGATTACGTGCTACCATCTCTTGGTCATGATCCATCTGCTCATCATCCCTTAGTAGGTGAGTAGAAGAAGCAGCAGCAGCACCAGAAATGGCAGCAGCAGCAGCAGCAGCACCAGAAATGGCAGCAGCAGCAGGATAAAGCTGCTCTTTTTCAGGAGGCTTGGTCCGGCAATAATCATCATCAGGAGGGTATGATAATGGAGTATTACTACTGCGGCAAAACATGATCCTGTCACTGTCCTCTGTAAGTAGTATGTCGTCTGATGTAAATGTCAATCCCAGTAGCCGCGGGAGCTGAGACAGCTGGTGTACAGAGTCCAGTCTACATTGTATCTGGGCCAAGAGGTCTTTGACTGATGATGCCGCATCAAGTCCCATCTCCAAGATCATTGGAGTAAGAGTAGTCGAGCCACTGCTACAGAAGCAGGAGTCATCACCATGAGCATAATGGCTCCTGCACTTTACAGCAGCAGTCTGATGCTGTGGATGATGATGGAGGCGGTGTTCCTGATGCTTGTCGCAGCTAACTACAGTGCCCGACTGCTTATTTGCTTTGTTGATTCCTCTTGATGTAGCGGCTCTAGGTTGAGCTAGCAAAGCGTTCAAGGCTGACACAGCAGCAGTGGCAACTCTAGTATTAGAGTAGTCATCTGCAATATCATGTGATGACAAGAGGTCCTGGATGTACTCCAGTTGACATATGCATTCCGCAGACAAGGCCTCCAGGACCTGCATAATAAGAAACAGCAGTAGAAGGGACTACAAGTATCAGGCCGCGGTATTTTACCACGACGTCATGTAGTTGTAGTTACCTGACAGAGGGCATAATTATCTCGTAATATTACTGCCTAAGCTTGTATCATAAATCATAATCATAACAGCAAAGTCTCCTTGTGTGTGTGTTTTTACCTGACATAGATCCCCTGAAGATGAAGATGATGATTGGGACATGTTTTCCTGATTAGTCCCCCTTATTCTCTCAGCAGTGCGGCGGATAGCATTGTGTCGTACCACCTAGGACATAATGATATCATTACGAGCAGCAATCAATACTTGTCTGCTTTGGAAAGCCAAGCCAATTGCGGTTGCAGCCACACAATGATCATACTTATCATCTCTGTCAATAATGATGAACAGAAATGGTGAGTATTCATCACCTCTTTGAGTTTGCAGAGAGCAACTTCAGCACCCAGCCTCCTCAAGTCAGCCAATCCCAGTAAGAATTGGGCACCCTCAAGACTGGAGGGCTGTGCGTCCTGTAAAAAACATGCAATGAGCATTAATGGTGCACAATTGTAGATAAACATTGTTTGGAATATCAGATCTCCCCTCATTAAAGTTGAAGGCATGTACAGTCTCCTAGCATAGTTCTTAAATTCATTACCAAACCTAAAGGCAGAGATTATTATGACCACACAGGTAGGACTTCTATTCTTGAACTTTAAAGCAGGCAAAGCCAAAGCAACCTTTTTATTCTTGACATCAGCAGCAGAGGCAGAAGCAGCTTTCCCTCCAGTGGCCAGGGCAAGGGCCATAGATGCCTTGACATTGTTATGAAAGATGTGCATCAGATTGACCATCTGGTGTCGTTCATCAAGCTTTCCTTCAAGGATACATTGGTTGTGACTCCTGTCATCAGTTTCCTGACGATGATGGAGAAGGGCATTTCAAGAAACTGCTTGGAGATGGACATAATAAGTATACACTGTACATGAATGTGTGAAAATTAGTCCTAGTCATCATTTAAACGAAGGAGAAAAAATCCTTACACACGTTTTGGTGAAAGCTTGCTGGCGGCCCTGATGCACATATCCATAAATGTGGAATTATGAGGATGATAACACTAGATAAGAAAAATGCACGGAATGTTTAACACATAACTGACCTGTGCAATATTCACCAGGTCTGCCAGTCCTTTGACAACTTTCAGACACTCAGAGGCCACAGCTTCCTCCTCTGACACTCTTTTAAACACTGATCGCAGCGCATCAGTCTGTTTTCTAAGCTTTGCTGATTTAGAAGCAAGCCTAGTCCCAGAGGGCGGATGAAGAAGTGTGAATATTTTGCCATAGAAATGCTGACGTGTTGCATGAATTCCACATCATCATCATCATATGACTTACTTAAGAGTATCATTGTATTGCAAGCTTGTTTGTAAAATCCAAGAAGACAGCAGGAATGGACAGCCGCTCATGATCTATGACCACATCTACTTAACTTCTACTAGCAGCTGCTCTTTCATAAAATGTGACAGTGAGGCAGCAGATGATAGCAGAGGGCAGTAATTAGTCAAGCAGGCAGTAGCTGATAGGGATCGATTTTAGGTAGACAGCAATCAGCAGTGAAATGAGTCCTGATACCACAACAGTACCTTGCTGCTTTATGAAGATTGTCAAGCACCCTGACCACACCCTCTCTCCCGGCTAGCCCTCTACCCTCCAGAAACACATTAGCCGCAGGGTTGACAGAACTAGGCACTAGGTCGTGATGTATTCTAATAGCAGCTGTATTCACTAACTCAACACCCAAAGAATCACTTCCTGCAGCTGCATAACAGCTTCCAACAGAAAGGGTTATTCTTGCAGCCGCTGTTGCTTTTGCACTTTCTGATGAAGCAAACTCTGCTTCCCTGACAAGTTCTTGAACTTGATGCATGACAGATCTTGAAACTCTGCTGCCCTCCATCCTCATGGACTCAAGCTCCAATGCAGTGAATGCAAGGTCTGCATCCAGCAAACAAAGGTCAGCTTTGACACTATCCTCTGCTTCTTGGCGCCAAACATCCACTTCAGCAGAATGTGGCCGAGAAGCCACTTCAGAATATGCAGCCCCTGGTCCTTTAGCCTGTTTAGTCATAATGCCTTGAGCAGTATTGTTAGGGGATGAAGCACTCAGACGACTGGCCTCCATCATCAAAGCAAGCCTCTGGCTGTATCTCATTAGGCATTGGGCCCTGTGACTCAACACAGCAGCCTGCCAACCGCAGGCCTCAGACTCGTCTTCCATGCGTTGTACACTGCAGCTCAATTCCTGGACCTGTCCCATCAGAGCCTCTGCTCTTTCCTCATACGTTTTCCTCAGGGCCAGGACATGGTCCAGATGGCCATTAGTCATCCCATCAACATCTGATAGTAATGTTACCAGATGCTGTACCTTATTGCAGGTCCTGCTGCCGGGAGCAGCCTGGACTACATGAGCTTGCAAACTTACTGCATCAGTAGCAGCAGCTGCCTGTATGACAGTGGCAGCACCAGTTAGCTCTTTGACCTGACCAAGGGCAACCTCTTTATCCCTCTCCACCACTGCCAGCTTTGTCCTGGTCTCCTCCAAGAGGAGCTGCGCAGCATCTGCCTCCCTTCTCAGATCCAGGGCCTCTCTTAGCGCAGCAAGTGTTTGTTACCAATGAGAGGCCCTTGACTTCCATCTACTACCTGCTTTACTGGGATCTAGTACTTTGTCATTGCTGTTAATAATATTCGCTGTCGGTTGAACCTCCTGCCTATCATTGATGGAGGTTCCAGGGTCATCATCCACATAGCCATCATCAACCTGCTTCCAGGGATAATCTTGTGACTCACTAGCAGTGCTCGGAAACAAGTCATGTGCCATCAAAGCATGATCTGCATTGCGGAGTGCACTGCTCTGAAATTCTTGCAGCTCGTCAAGTACTGACTGGGCATGATGTGTTGCCTTCTGAGCAGCATTCACCAGATGCAGGTTCTGGAGCCTGACACAGAGTTCAGGTCTTAGGCACTGGGTTGTATGGGGACAGGGACAAAGCCTTGGTATGCCATCATCGCCTGCAAGTCCACCTCCGTCTTCTGACCAAGACTCAGCGAGTGCCGCACAGTCATCCCTGAATCTGTCCCTGAGGCACCTGTGAAGTGCATGCTCCTCCAGCTGCCTTGCTGTCAGGCTGTTGGCAGCCTCTAAGGCCTGAGAAAGAGAGCGGATCACAGAACCTCAGCATGGTGTTGTAATAAGCATCATATTCAGGTTGTTATTATGTGGAGCAATGGATTCACTCAAAGAATGGGAAAACAATGAAGAGAAAATTTAAAAGCAAACCGTAGTGAATGCCCTGGCATTCAGCAGCTACTTCAGCATACATGCATATGTTCCAGATAAATTACAAATACTGAAAAAAACTCCCTTACAATGTTCAGTTGGATGCTCACCTGCTCTGCAGCCTGCCCTGCTCTCTTATACCACAGAGAGCCCTCAACATAACATTTAGCCTTGCCTCTCCGATCCTGCACTGTCTGCCATTACGAACAGGCATGCAGCAAAATGTCAGGCTCTGTCAGCTATTATGAGCTGCACAAGCACAATCAAAACAAGCAACTAAGAGAATCACAGGTGCAGAAGATGAGTAGTATACTCCTGCGCATGATTCTTCAAATACCTGCAGCAATGCAATGCAATACAGCCGGTTGAGGTCATCTCTTGGCAGCACCTGCTCCTCCTCCACTACAGCAGCAGCAGCAGCAGCGGTGGCGGCTTCATTCTCAGCAGCTTTTGCAAGATCCTGCTCGGTAATTCCAGCTGAGAGGAGATTGAGAGATGTCTGGAACAGAGACTGGATGGACTGGTGGTGACGTTGTGCCCCCTCACATGCAGAGATCTGCTGCCATAGCAGCAATATAACGAGTGACTCGATCAGATGACCATAATAAAGGTTGCATACAGCTGCGAAGAAGCTACCTTTGAGGGAGGATACTAGGATAGCTAAGCAAGTAGAATCTCAAAAGCTTGAAGAAACTTCCTTAATGTTCTCCACGCGTGCATAGTGCCAAAATAAGAATTGAGGCACTGCCTGTAATAGATCACATGGGTTCTTTAATCTGTCTATTTGTCATGCTGTGACCATAATACATGTGTGAGGAGCATGGAACTGAGAATTCAACCATCATCGAAGTGCGTTTGCACTTGTCATCGATGAACTTAATAATAATAATAATAAAACGCCGAAGCGTAGCTTGACGCAGAGGACAGAAGAACTCTGCCTCACCGTTAAAAGTAACATAAGATGTACGGAAATAAAACTGCCACAGGCGGTTTTGTAAAGCTTTTGTTCAATGCAGCGTACAACAACAGGACTCACGGTCACGTATTAAGCAAATTATTTTATCGCTCACCTTCTGAGTATATTCCTCAAACAATGAAGAGCCGGATTCCACATGCCGGGACTTCTGGTCCTGCAGCTGGCACCTCTCCTTACAAACATTGATGGCTGCCTGTACAATCAATATAATAGAATAATGATCAGATGGAACATATATTTTTGGACATTGCTGGAGATTAGGATCACTAAGACAGATTCATAAGAGAAATCCTCATCACCTGTAGGTGCCGAAATGCGCTCAAGGCCAAGTACGCTTGTTCAGCAAGCTCCTTGTTATGGGTCATCAGTGCTGCTGACTCCTCCATCTCGGGTATCTTAAATGATGGAGTCGTCAGGCTGTGCTGAAGGTTTCGTTGCATAGATGTCCCTTCCCTCACTCTTGAACTACAGTTATAAGTTCAAGAACAACACAGATGATCACTTTCCTACTTCAAAACAGTGATCGATAACAACGCCTGCAGTACACCTGCTGCATTTCAGATAGAGTGAAGAAATGCCTTCAACCTTGTTTGCATTTCTACTCACGACTCAGCATGGTTGCCTCTAGCCTGCTGCTCCAAGTGTTGTGATGTTCTCCCAGCCATGGACAGCTTGTGATGAAACTTTGCCAGGTTTGAAAGATGCTCCGATGCCGCCTTGGAGAGTTGCCCTAAAATGTGCGGAGGATCTTCACGTGGTATTTCTGCTTTACCATCAACAGTTGTTGGTTTCAGAGCATCAACAGTCGTTGATTTCAGAGAGCTCTGAATGTGGGATGCAGCATCTGCATAGACCAGTGAGAGCACAGCAGCATCCACCACTCTAGTGAGGTCCTTATGCTTCAGTCGCAAATCATCAACAGCCGAATCCTGTTGTTGGTCTGATTGTTGATGATCAGTAGTTCCATAATCCAGGACAGCTTTTCTGATGGACTCTGTAGACTCTGCCGCCAATGCACTCCTTACAGTTGCTTCAGGCAGCCATGTGTCAGCAGCAGCAGATTCATCAGAAGCAGGTATCTTATTAGTAAAGAGCGAGCCTGCGCCTGCTGGCTGCTGTGCTGTTATACTAGGTGAATTATGTTGTGGCTCAGACTTTCTTAATGCATGTGCAGCTATTAGATGACAAAGCCGCACTCGGCAGTCTCTGAGAGCCTGAAAAGATGAAGCCGCATCCTGAGCTCTGCCAAGATGACCATTATGGTTATTTGCTTGCAATCTAGTGCTGCCTTCAGTGGAACTCCCTGTTTCAAGAAAGCCGTTTGTTGCCTTCAAGCCTTGCTCACATAGTAGTAGCTGCTGGACTCTCTGAAGAATACTACACTCTGCACTTGATGCTGGTGATACTATCCCCTGAGTACTAGTCCCTGAGGTAACAGAATGGAGATATGAGAGCTTTCCCTCCTTTTGGACTGCTGCAACAGCTGGAGAGGACAAGATTAGAGACTCAATCTCAGCAATGGCGAGCAGCAGAGGTTGTGTTCTAAAATCTTGTCCCTGTCTTCTTATTGTACCACTGCTGCTCTCTGCATTAGCAGTTCCTCCTATCTGCCGTATAACGTGCTTTTCCTCTGCATTTGTCATCTGGTTGCTACTTCCAGAGGCCTTACTCATTGAGTCAACCAGCTGATGTGGGACTGCTGCTGCTGCATTATTACCACTAGCCAATGAAGGCTCACAGAGTAGCATGCTGTACACATTGTCTCTCATTGTCTTGAGAAGACTCATCACTTCTACCTCATCTGCCAGCACTTGGTCTTCTTGCATGTAGGTTCCAAACAGTCCCTACATGGAACAAGAGCATTACGCACCACTGTATGATGAGCTGCTGATGATGAAGGGGAATCAAGTACTGTACATCAGCTGCAGGTTTCTAGTTGATGAGCTGACACTCTACGTACAAGCAGCTCAGCGCATATCTTATTTGTGGCTCAACTGCAATGATGCCAACAGCACATCATGAAGTCTACAGTGCACTATCTAACTCCAGTTCATTTTTGAAGCACGAAGTAGTAGTAGTCAGTCTGCTAGGGATGACGTGATGATACGGCGGTTACACTGGAATTGCTGCGCTGCAACTTGGTCATAATAGTGCCTCTTTAATTAGCAGTAGTGCCTCTTTAATTAGCAGTAGTGCATGGCATACCTCAGCCATTGCTGCCTGACTGGTCAGCATCTCCAGCTTCTCTTGAAGCTTTTTACGGTCAGCATCATGCTGAACTTGCACCTTTTGAAGCAGCAGCACTTCCTCTCTTAAAGCAATCAACCTGCTGCCTTCTAACGATGCCAAAGATGACGCCTCGGAGGAATCCACAAGCCATCCTTTTGACATCAACCTAATCACGGTAATGTTGTACAGTAGGGGCAGCAGCACAATAAAGCAATTAGTATTACAATAAAATATTACAGTTTCATTAAAGTACAAGATACTAGAGATGAAGACCACAAAAAGGGAGTAGTTACTGAGCTAATCAACAGCTAGACTGCATGTCAGCACAAAAAGGGAGTTACTGAGCTAATCAACAGCTAGACTGCATGTCAGCATATAAAGGGAGTTACTGAGCTAATCAACAGCCACTAGACTGCATGTCAGCATATTAAGTACCACATCAGAATGTATTCTACTGATTATGGTTACTGCTGCTATGAGTCCACTACAACCCTAGTTGCATTGTACCGCACAATTCTTGCGTCCACATCAATATACAACTGATACCGTACTACTGAGCCAACATCATCTTGAGCTATCAGTACATCCTGCGCACAGCATCTTGCTGGGCAATGAGCTTAAAGTTGCTGCTACACCAAAATAGTCAGCAGTCATCTCACTCTAATGCTAGATTCCTGGCAAGATCTGCCCTCTCCTCAGCAGCTCCAGCCTCTCCAGCCCGTTCACTGATGAGCCGCCTAGATTCCTCAAGCGATGCCTCTGCACTCTGAAGCCGAGCTTCAATATTTGCTTTCCTGTGAATTAATTTGAGAAATCTGCATCTGCAAGAGGATGCCATGTCCAAAGCCTGTAACCTGGCCTTCAGAACCTTCTTTGATAACTGCTGGGCCGCATTATTGTCAGTTGAGGATGGTGGAAGACTGGCAATACGCAGCTCAACATCCTTTGCCTGAAGTGTGAATCATGATGGCAGGTATTGTGCATATCTCCGATAGTAGTCAATCACAGACTTAATTTGCAAAAATTATACCTTGCAGTTGGCAGAAGTACTATACTATCACAATGATTGCAGATTGTTTTGCCAGCATAAAACACGCAGCCTGCGACTACATTAGTTCATAGTAGGTACGATAGCCTATCGTCTCTCACCAAGAGGTTTACATCATGGAGCAAAGGGTCTGTTTGCATCAAAGCACCAGCTGATGGGTAGTGATCACCATCATCATCATCATCATCATGTTCAAAGAGCGGCAGTGAAGTGGATAACTGTGAAACCAGGTTCTTCCCTGCACCTGCCATCATCTCATGATGCCACTGCTGTTGCAACCTGGCTGCCCCTGCCTCCTGCCTCAGCTGAGCGTACCCAGTGCTTGGTTGATCAGAAGAAGTAAATAGATATGCTTCCTTTTGACTCTTTGTTAGGGTAGTGACATCTCTAGTAGTATGCTGTTTGCAGAGAGAACTTGGGTCAATAATGACACCCGGTCCTTGCTGCTGCTGCTGTGGAGCAGCCACTACATAATGTTGAGGCCTAGCAGCAAGCCCACTACTAGTTCCAGGTCCAGGCCCAAAAGAGCCGGGGACACCAGGCACTCCTAGGCTGCTAACTGCAGATGTAGTGTAGTCATGGTCGCTGCTAATGCCAGCAGCTTGCAATCTTATGGCTGATGGATGATGAATCATTGTTTCTGCTGTTTGCTGATGCCTACCTTCATTATTTTTCTCCATCAGCAGTCCTGATACTGCTGCTGCTGATGGTATACATCTGAGGAGGGATCGAACATCAACAACATTAGCCGGATTGACGCCAGAGGCAGGCAGTGGTGTGGTGTTTGGGCCACGCAATTTGTCACCAGTTGTGTGCAGGCCAGCAGCATCAGTGTGGTGAGCGGCATTACCTACCCTACAACCTGACTCTGCCATTGATGACGGCAGCTCTAGATCCTTCTCCAAATTAGCAGGCAACACAGACATCAGAGATTCACTAGTCCGGCTGCTGGCAGTTTCTTTGGGTTGCAGGTAGTACTCTGCTGGCTGCTCCGCCGCTTTGACTTCAAGATTGTCGTGAGTGTTCTCATTGGCAGTGCTACTGCTGTTCTTAAAAAGCTGCCCACCTTCAGCTAATTCAGCATCTGCATGAGGCACTACAGCTACAGCGCCTAGTATTCCTGCTGCTGCTGCTAGTGGCCACGGCACTCCGCCTACTGCTTGCTCTACATGTCTAGTTGGCAGCAACAGCCTTCTCTGCTCCTCAGCACCGCCTGCAGCTTGTGACCATGGCAATGAAGCAGTTTCAGCTAGTGTCTTTATCATAGTGCTGTGCTTCAGGACAGGGATTGCTGAGCTTCTGGACATAGTAGTCACTGATGAGTCAGCAGCAACACCCAGCCCAGCCTGCAGCTCATCATCCCCACAAGTACACCTGTCAACTGCTGCAAGCCAGGAGGACCCAATGTTCAAGCCTTTCAAGTTGGCAGATGACTTATTGTGACCAGCACTGATGATCGGCCGTACTAAGGATTCCCCAACTGACGAAACTTCTGCTCTTCCACTGTAAAGCAAGTCATCGCCACGACCTGCTGCTGTACTGCTGGACCATGAGAAGATATCTGATGACTCTTGAAGGTATGGAGTTGCGTTATTGTAGTGATCAGTTGGAGCGGTACTAGCAGTTGAGGTTGCCCCTCTACTGTAGTGATCAGTTGGAGCGGTAGCAGTTGAGGTTGCCCCTCTACTGTAGTGATCAGTTGGAGCGGTACTAGCAGTTGAGGTTGCCCCTCTACTGTAGTGATCAGTTGGAGCGGTAGCAGTTGAGGTTGCCCCTGGAGCAGCAGATTCTAGCCAGAACTCAAAAGATTGCTGCCTTGGTCCTAGAACCCTGGTACTAAAATCTGCAGGTGGTGACAAAGGGTCCAAACTGCTGCTGATAGATAGAGGGGTTGTCTCTGCAGTAGGCAGTACACCTGTCTCTGCAGTAGGCGGTACACCAGGAGATGGCAGCTGCTGAAGCAGGATCTCTGTCTGTTGTAAACTTGAATCAGCAGGACAAGTACTTTTGCTACTGAAGTTGTCTTTATGAGGTGCGGATATACTACTACTGGTCACTGTACTGCTTGATGAGTTGCAGTACATGCCTGCCAGGGACACCTCTCCCAGCACACCTGATGCAATCTCCTGAAGCTTCAGGGCCCGAGAAGCAAGACGCTTGGCGTGCAACAGTGCCACTTGCAGTTGCTCCGGAACCTTTTGCTGCAGATGTGAGTCTGCTGCAACTAGTGAGCTGGGATTGCATCCCTCATGATGAGGTGTTCTTAGATCAGAGTTTGCGTGCTGCTGCTCAGTAGTGGTATAACAAGCGGCAGATGACTCGCCCTCAGCAGCATATGAGGAACCCTTGCTGCCTCCACTAGTGTACTTATTGCTCTAAATTCATGAAAAATGTTGAATTATTCCTGGGCTTGCCTTGAAGCATGAGGACCAAATGCAAGGAGGGGCTGAGTCTTGTCATTGAGATAGAAAGGCGATGTGTGGGGGGGGTGCATATCAAATGATGCACATCATTCTTTCTGTGACTCCATAGTGCAACAACTAATACCGGTCATTACTCAGCACAACAGTATGATGATGATCCAGGATGGGTGCATTGAATTCAACAGACCATGATGGTTGATGATGGGACAACAATCAATAAGTGCGGCAGCTCTACATATCATCACATACAACTAGTACATGACCCTACCTGTTTACCAACCGCTACCCATTTCCTTGCAACTATGACCCTACCTGTTTACCAACCGCTACCCATTTCCTTGCAAGGCCCACCAACTTTGCCATCTCTATGAGGCATCGAGCAGATAGCTCTTCCCTTACATTTGCGTCCAGCAGCAATAGATTGCCTGATTCTTCCTGATAGCAGAGTTTAAAGAGAAGTTTTAATCAGCAGCAGGGTACAACATTGTTGAGTAGCTGTTTAGTAAATCTGATTGTGCGGATCTAGCACTTATTACTCTAGCAAGTAGTTTCAGCTGCAAGTAATGATTCAGCACAAGATCAAACGAGCTCACGATCTCATGATGAGGGTTCTGGTCAACAAACTAGTAGGGTTTAGGGTTTAGGGTGATCCATATAGTAAGAATGATCTTCTGCTAATCAGGAAAGCACTGTATTCAGTAAGCCGTACACTAGTTCATGTCAGATGATGTGCAGACTATCAGGGAGGCACTGGTAGTACGCACCAAAACGGCAGATTCAGAACGTTGCTTCGGGGCTTCTGTAACAGACATAAGGCCACCTGTTGAGCTCATCCTTCTAGCTGATATTAAGTCATTCAGAAGCCTGCGACCACAGCATCGGCAATTAGCAATGCAATGATCCAGTTACCGGCTTTCAATTACTGCAATCCAGTTACTGGCTTTCAATTACTGCAATCCAGTTACTGGCTTTCAATTAACTGCAATCCAGAAACCTTTCAAGGACAGTCATACTACCTCCCAGAGGACATCATGGCTGCCTGAGTGAACGCCACCAGAACATCGTCTATTAGGTCCTCATCATCATCTCCGCCATCACGACAATCTACTCCAACTCGCTCCATGGTTGAACTATGACGAGGATGTCCTTCTGCAATCACACGGATGAACTTATCGTGGCCGTCAGGGCCGCTACCAGCTGGCGTTCCAGTGATAAGAGTCCCCCCGCCACCGCTACCATGACATGCAGCTACTCCGCTGAAGTAGTAATCCCAGCTACCAGGAAGAACCTCTTCTGTACCATACAAGGAAAGCAGATGGCTCAGCCCTGACAGGGACTGGCTCACAGCAGAACCCGCGGCACTGCTGCTAGAGGGGAGCCTTATTCCTGCAACCAGCAGCAGCAGCAGACATTAAGAATACACACTCAATTTAACTCTGACCAGCAGAGGCAAGCATGCCAACAGCCATGAGGTAGCGGTAGTCCTCAGTCTGTTGAGTAGGGAATGCATGTGGCAGCCATATTATTGTACTAGTGAAGTTGGGACACCAATAGATAACACAAGCTGCTAGCTCAAAAAAGTGTCTTCATCTAATGTGTACTGCACAGCAGGCGCTTGCTGCGGCAACTGCTGCCGTTGCTACAGGCATAACAAAACAATTGTAATTATGAGTCCTCTTAAAACAAGTAGCAGAAACAGAAAGAGGTCATGCTGAACTGGAGAGCAGTAGTGATGGACACAGCAGTAGACTTATTAAAAACTACCTGCACGACTTCAGGAGAGGCTGAAGCCGCACCTTGTCTTCAGGAGAAGCTGAAGCCGCACCTTGTCCATGTTGTTCATGTTGTTGTTCATCGTGTTGCTGCATGATGTTGGTCCGCTTCTCATCATCTGCTGAGGGTAAAGTAAGGCAACTGTGTCCTTCATTGGATCGGTAGACAACGCGCCCGCAGCCGCTGTCTTGTGGAGACTGTAGAGAGGACTGGTAATCACTGCCTTCAGCAGGACAAGTGCTGCAGCGCGGTCCTTCATTCCCCAGTAGCAACAACTCCTTTTCCAGCACCAATGAACCAGCGTGACACCTTCGAGCAGCTTCTCTGTGACCTGCTTCCTCTTGCAGTGCTGACTCAGCATTTCTCAGCATGTCAGTGTGGAGTGTACGAAGTTTAGAAGCTGCAACTAAGCGGAGAGCTTGTACTCCGCCTTCCGGCACTGCAGATGAGACCTCTAGTCCAAACTGATGTCTGAGCAGTATGATGATATATAGGATGACCCAAGCAGTTATTAGAGAAAAGCAGGCTTATATTTAAGCAGGCATATTTGACAGATGGGAGCAACAGCAATTTGATGATGAATGTCAACAGATCAAATTGACATATTAATGTCCAAAATTTGATGCAGGATTACTACTGTCAGCGCTTAGTTGTGGTTAAATGTGCTATTTATAAATGGCCCTTATGCAGATGAATCATATATGCTGCTCACAATGAGCGTTCGTAACGTAACCTTTACTTCCATGATTGAAAAACTGACTTACTTATTGCCATATTCTTCTGTAGCGATTTCCACATGCTCCTGGTATTCCTCAGATTTCAGAAGAAGCTCTCTGGCCTGTTTTTGAAGTGCATGAGCGACATGTGCAGCCCCTTCAGCTGCAAGGTGGAATGACTCACCATGCTTTTTCAACCTGACAACAAATGCTTCATGTATTAAGTAATGTATATGAAAATGTAGTAATGGATCACCACATAATCTGTCCGCCAGTTGACATTAACATGTATAGCAGCAACATGACATGGAAAATTGGTAGGAAAACATGCCTGTCAATTTGTAAACGAACTTCCACTGCTGAGGTTGATGTTTGATGAGATCCTAAGCCAGGAAGTGGGGAAGAAGCAGATGACTCTTGATCTCTGTTTAGCAGTACTAGTGGTGACAGCCGCCATGGCGGAATATTGTGGTCAGGCGGATTGCCTGTATTAAAAAGATCAGATGCATTACAGTTCAAGCCAAGTCCAATAAAATCTTGGCCTCTAGTGCTGTCCATAATGGCTTCATCACAACTACTGCCTCCTGCTGGATGTAGTCGCTCATCTACTCTAATGTCCTCCTCAGCAGCAGCTGCTGCAGCCGTAGTGCTGCTGCTCCCGCCAGCAGGTCTCTGCTTGAGATCATAGCCAGGCAGCAGCGGCCCAGGTGATCTGCAAAGTATTCATCATGCATATGACACTGAGATCATGCACAAAAACCCACAATTACCACTGCTACCAGCATAATGCAGAGGCAGCAGTGGCTCAGGCAGCAGCTGCCTCAGCAGATGACTGGCTGTGCTCAAGCGACTGCGGTAGAGCCCAGACGACAATGAAAATAATGCAAAAAGAATTCAAATGATGCTTGCTGTACATGTAGCAGCAGTGCATCTCATCAGAGCATGCGGCATGCGGCACAATCCATACGTTTGAGCTGCATTTCAGCTCACAACTATCCTATTGTTTTAACTACATTACTACACAAATCCATACGTTTGAGCTGCATTTCAGCTCACAATCCTATTGTTTTAACTACATTACTACACAAATCCATAAGTTTGAGCTGCATTTCAGCTCACAATCCTATTGTTTTAACTACATTACTACACAAACAAAAGAAAGCCATGTAGAAATTTAAAGATGCTGACATCATCATGAAGGATAATAGTGGCTGACTAGGCTGACAGCTATGCAGCTTTTGTAGATCGTTCAATTGCCTCCACAGCAGTGTGTGCTTCCCTGCCACGTTCTCATCATCAGTGCACGGTACCTTTTATTCATCATTAGAATTGCTTGCAGCAACTGAGACTGGGTGTCAGCAACAGCTGCTTGAGATGCAGCCACCCTACTCTGAGATCTCTTAAACCTTGCTTCCGACCGCAAGTGACGAGCCTCTTGGGCTGCCACATCTGACAAGTCTCGTAGCCTGCAGAAGATGAGGCATACCATCAAAACCAAGCTTAAATAGATAAGCATAGAAGTGTAATGCACACGTCTTCAGCAGTTCATGATGCCTACTATGTACTTTCCTGCTTTTCAGAAAATAAGCAGTCTGTCCTCTTGCTGCTGCACATCTTTGTGATATGAAAGAAATGATGACTTGCACAATTCAGTTTATATAGTTCTCCGGTTGTAAGTAGAGATCGATTCACTTCTGATGCATATGATGTTCTACCTGTTAGCTTGACGCAGGTGTGTTAAGGCTACAGCTATGTTTTGCAGACTCAGAGATACCTCAGAGGCGGAGTCCTCCTCCATTGCATGAGCTGCTGCATTTGCGCTCTCTAACTCCTGTAATAAGGACAAGGAGGTACCAAAATTTTATGCATATTATTGAGAGCTGGTCTATAGCTTGTGATGTCATCTGGAAGGTCATAATACATAACTGCAGGACAAGGAATTAGTTACTCCGGTATGACCCTGACACACTTGCAAAAAGCAGAACTAACCTGCTGATGTATGTGTTAATACAACATTCAAGGGGCATATGACTGAGAGATGATCAGGAATGTTCACTATTAAAAAGAAAATCTTTAAAAACTATACTGTGCCTGTAAACTGTCTCAAAATTTGTAGAACGGGAATCATCTTAAAGCAGATGCTTCAGCAGCTTAGAGCTAATTAATATTATCAATAACCGCAAGTTATACCTGATAAGTGCGCAATGAGACTGCCGCTAGTAGTAAATATAAAATTATGCTATTACCAGTGAACAGGTGTCAAATGAAGATTATAACTAGTACCTTCATGAGTGCCTCCTGTCTAAGAGTGTTATATGAGGAGGCTGCAGCTGCTGCATGCTCATGCAATCGTTTTGCAGCTGCAGAGGTTGCAGCTGCCTCCTTCGCCACATCCAAATCCAAATCGTGAATCTCCAGAGATGTCAGCATCATCTCCTCATCGTAAAATGTTGGAACGTAATGCATGGGGGTGCAGGCCATGAGATCACCCATGTTCAGGGATCCTGACTTATTGGACCCTTTAGCAAGAGCATTGAGTTCCCTCAATGTTTTTTCCAAATCCTCCTGCAGGCTGCTAAAAGTTGTGAAGATGCGCTGAGCATTTGCAGAGAATTTCTGTGATAGCAGTAATGTTTGCGGACCCTCTTTTAAGCAAGCCTCGTTCAAATCTTTGAGTGCTGGACTAGCGTTGTGTTCAAGCATGTTAAAGCCCTCGAAATGTGTGATGTTTGAAAACTCATCCAGGAAGCTTCTGATATCATGCTGGAACGTGGACAGGACATCATTCCCTTTTGTCAAAGCCCAGCAAGGCGACAAATATAATGCCATGATCGTATCTTTAAGATGCCTCACATCTCATGGAAGTATTGACTAGTATTCGACAGCCAAGTTTTTGAATATGCTGTTAGTACGACACATTGCACAACCTTCGAGTAAGGCAGCAATGACAAGGACATTTATCAATCTTTGTGAATATTTGGTAACTTTGTATTTGATATGCTGCGATAAGAACTGACTAATTATGCTACCTATGTTTGTGATATTGATTAAAAGCATTCAGTAGAAAATAGTAAAGTTTCCTTACACCGTTGAGCATGGACGTAAGTAAGTCGTATGGGGAGTTGGGGGCTCAGAACGAATTACTTGGGCCAACTGAATCCACTTCTCCAAGATTGCGAACAACAGAAAATAAGCGGGAGTCTGTCAGTGCTAGCAAGCTGTATCGGGACATATCACCCACGAGAGTTTTTACCATGCGCAACAAAGAGCTCTCCCTGTCGACGCTTCCTGATTTATTTAAACAAAAAGGTGGTCTTCAATCTCTGCGACCTGCGTATCTTTCTTCCAACAGTGATGAGGGAACAGACGCAACTCGTGCTCCAAGGTTGTTAGCAAGGTAAGAGCTCATGTCAGGTCATTCACTTGACATCTTAAACTTCTCCTTAACTATGGTTAAAGGTAACAAACAGGTAAATGTGTTAGAGACTCTCATAGTTTATCCCTCCTTGAGGATTGCAAGGGAATTCTGATTTACCACTTCTGGATTGGCAATGCTCCTGGAACGCAGGCTGGAGATGTTACTTGCAGAGAAACTCAACATGGTCAACAGAGTGGGAGCTGCCAGCAAAGGCTTTGCTGCTACACAAATGCGTACAGATGCCTACAGACAGGTCAGCCAAGGGGTGTTGCTGGGACGGCTAAAATTCGTGTGTGTACTTCAGGCCTTAGCCTCATAGTGCCAGCTTGTCTGCATACTTCATAACTGATAGGATGTGATACCCAGATACAAGGCGGTTGCTGCCCTGAATCAGTTGTGTGATTTTTTATCCAGGTTTTTGATGCCTTCCTTCACTCATTCACTACATATCGGGCGGTGCTCATGCGGATCAAGCATGAATATGACGAAGCATTGGATGACGCCTTGGCATCTGTCTACGATAATGTCCACATGAGAGCTGAACTTTCAGCAGCGGAGGAGATGATGGTGAGTGGCACTCTTGCACTTCTCTGATTTTTACATATACAGGAGATGATGGTAAGTGCAATTGTATCTGGCACAATCCGCTCTTGGGACTTCCTGCAAGCTCTAATGCAACCCCATTCTTTACCACTTCAATGTGTTGAATGAAAATCATCATCATTAATTTGCAGAGAGAGGGAGAGATGACGACAGAGAAATACTCAATAAACATCATTTACATTTGTTACAATTTGGTGATGCCTCCTACAGGATGCATGTGTGGCTGAAGCCAAGGCAAAATCGCTGGAAGATGCAACCATTATGAGACAGGAGTTGGAGGATCAATACCGACAACAGGAGCAAGTTGCTCTTCAGGTGAGACAACTTACAGGCATCATGCATGAATGGACTGCTATCTGCACATCATAAAAATGACTGAGGTAATCTGATGAAGACACTTATGTGGTGATAATGGTTTTGAAAACGTTCACTGCATCTGCTCAGGCAGAGATGCGTTGTCATGAGTCTGAGGCGGAGATTCAAAGTCGGCGTGAGAGCATAGTAGCCTTAAAGAAAGAAGCTGCTGACTTGATCGCTCAGAATCGTGCAATCAAGCAGAAAATGCTTGAGAATAGCTCTTGGAGTAACCCTAGATTACTGAAAATGTACGAGAATTTGCCTGGTGACTCTGGGAAGACATAGATTTCCTTACATCATGCATGGTTTAGAGGAAGGATTCAATAACGACTTTGGGTGGGGAACAGTACAGGGTGGTGCATAACGATAGCTTCATTGTAAATTTCTACGTATGCAATTGGCTTAGTCGGACATTTCAATCTTTGCACATGATGTTCAGGGGCTAGATCTTATTAGTAGCCAAAAGTAGCTGATCGTCTTGAGAAATGCGTCTTCAACAGGACATTGTTGAGGATACTCTCTCTGTGCAAATATGTTATTTCCTTCATACTTTAAAACGTTAGTTGGGAAAGAGGTCGTTGTCGAACTCAAAAACGATTTAGCCATCAGTGGAACGCTGCACTCCGTGGATCAGTTCTTGAATGTGAAGCTAACGAATACAAAAGTAGTGAACGAGTCTAAGTACCCTCATATGGTATGACCCTAAAATTTTATTGAATGATATTGTCACGATCTCCTGATCTGAGAGGCCAGGCTTTAATCTTCTCTTCTCTCACAGATGTCTGTAAGGAACTGCTTTATTAGAGGAAGCGTGGTGCGATACATCCAGGTGCTCCTTTCAAGGCTCTGTTGATGATAAGCCAGCATCGTGATACTCCACTGGCATTATGTCATGATTCCTGAACTTTGTATGTAGCCCTCTCTATGATTCATCTTACTTCTGGTACCTATGGCTTATTTTATATAAATGCAGCTGCCTGCTAGTGCTGTGGATGTGGAGATCCTACATGATGCCACTAGGAGGGAGGCGCGTGCAGGCTTCCAGAAGGAAGGCGGCAGGTATCCTTCCTTATGACCTTGATTAAGGTTTCTGCTATGTATGTATAATGATTGTACCCTTTGCAATTCCAACTTTGATTAGAGTTTTATACATTCCAAACGGAAAACAATCTCATCAATCCTTGCTCAAAGTTTTAGTTTTTACTCATCACCATCATTTCGCTCTTGTGTTAAGGCCACCTTCAATCCACTCTTAGTACTGATGTAGCTGCTTCTGTACATACGTACATGCTATTATTGTAATTGTGCAGATAATTGCCTATGGGGGCTTGCAGCTTAGCACTGTGTGTCGTAGCTCGTCTGGATGCATTTATCAAACTCTTTACGGCAGCCATATGGCCTATCAGCCTCTGACTTTTCATCCACCCTCTTCCATGGTGAATGCTCGTACTGATCGTTTTGAGTGTTGCCAGTATGCACAAGAATGTGCAGTAGTACACCTGCCTGCTGATATGTTTTGGTTGGCATGAGTTGTGAGTCACAAGATTCTAAATTTAGTGGGTAAACACTGCCCTTGCTATTGCAGCTACTAAAATTTTTGATCCTTACATCCTTATATTGGGAAGATTTTCTGCTAACATTATTTTGCAGCGAAATGTCATCTAAATGTCCAGTAGTGTTATCTTCCAGACATGAAGGCACTGTCTACTGGTCGTACTTAGTTGAGCTTTTGATCATTTTTGTAGTACTCATGATTCTTGAAGCTGGTTAAACCACCTGATTTACAACAGCGGCGGAGAGCCAATAAGTGGAATAATTGATTAGTTAAGAGTAGTATGCAGTACAACCTTAACAACAAACAATAAGTACAGTAATTGATATTTGATCAAAAGACTGCAACTCAGCACCTCATCATCCGTTAAAAGACATGAAAGGATGAGAGCATTTGTGCAGTGAGGAAATACAACAAACATTATTGACTGCAGAAGCAGAACACGTATAAGTGCTTACATTCAGATAAGCAATGACCTTAAATAATAATGTGAAGATAATTGTCACTCATTTCAGCTGTTACATTGACAGACGAACAAAACAATTACTTATTACAAGAGAAGCAATGAAGGACATGCGCTAGTTAAAAAAGACAGTGTTAATCATCAACAAGTGTGAAAATCAATGCTAAAAGAATTTTAATAGACGTTCCTATGCACATATGACAGATAAGTAAATAATAAGCACAGTTAGCATCTCCAACAAAAAACCAAAGGAGTTAGCCCATATCTCAGCTCATGTAAGTTAGACCACTTTTTCTCTTCAAGCATGAAATTCTCTCTAAAAGACATATCAGCTGATGAGCTCACAAATTGAAACGATCTCCAATAACTGAGAAGCACTGAACATCACTTGCTAGCTGAGACACTGTTGGAGGCTACGGAGCTTAAGCATCAAATACTGTGAACAAGGCCCTTAATGCTGCAACATGCTCAGCTTGTAACAGGGTTCCAGAAACTTCACTGCTTCACTGCCTCCTCATTTTCCCTGCCACCTAGCTCATGTCAGAATTGATAAATTTCCTGGGACTCTATTTTCGATCAGTCATACACTTAGAGGTTTCCAACAAAACACGCTGTGCGTTTTTGGAATTCAGCTCTTGAGGGTCAAAAGATATCCATGACCTCCTTGTTCCCCTATTGTTAGTTCTTGAGGGTCAAAAGATATCCATGACCTCCTTGTTCCCCTATTGTTAGTTCTTGAGCATCTTGTCTTCTTGTTAATACGAGGACACTCCACAGGTGTAGATATCTCCACCTCGCTCTCAGACCAGTGAATTTTCCTTGGAGCAGCATGACTGGCGGTGGTGATGAGCTTGGGCAGCTTCTCAAGATGACTTGATAAGACAGAAGGTGGTGGATGAATGGCGCAGACGTCAGCACTCTCTGGTTCTTCCATGATGACTCCAGCAATGCCAGGAAGCGTAACGGGGGCAAAGTCCGACACTCTCCCCTAGAAACAACAGAGCAATAGTTGTCGTAACTCGTACTCTTTGTTCAAATGACAAGACAAAACATGGAGCCCTTGCTACCTCAAAGGTTTGTTCAGACATGAAAAGCAGTAAAAGATTTAAGAAAAGTCCATCGTAATCAGAATTCATGTCACTCACAGCGATGAACATGAACGTGTCACTCACAGTCAAGAACACATCTGTCCGGCTCGCAAGTCTCCTTAGATGCCTGATTGAAGGCTGGTGAGTTGCACTACCACTAGCATCTGCATCTCCAATCTCTAACACATCATTCAGTAGCTCACGACAGTCGGGTACAGACATTGCATGAGTGAGAGAGGATACCTACACACAGAAAAAAGAGCTCAGAGGCACATCACAATCTCATACTACCAGGTTTACAAAGCAGCACTGCAAAAGGTTCTACCAAAGAAATGATGCTGATTTGTGTCTTGAAAAGGTAAGGACTCAAGGGTGATTGTGGGTTTTTACCTTGAGCATGCTCGAGCTGCCATTCATAGAGTTTGACTTCTTCAGGCTGCTCTTTTGAGGTGCCATGCTTGGTGAGTAGACATGGAGAGATAGGTCCCTACTGCTGTTTGACTTCTTTGGGGGAGGCGGAGAGCTGAAAGGGGAGGAATTGATAAAATAATCAGTTCTCCATGCAGGCGATGAAGAGTGTAGCCCTATGTCTGATGAGCGCACTGGGGTCTCAGGCGAGGGTGAGTTGCGGGATGGAGGGAGCTTTATTTCAGTCCTGTCTTGAGAGGATTGAAAGTGGTGAGGTAGCAGGGAGCAATTTGCATGCACAATGGGACCAGCTTGTGAAGAGAATGCTGAAGCATCAGTGGCAGCAATCTTCTCCAGAAGGTTTGGGCGTATCAGCTCATGCTGATTCGACGCAGTCTTTTGTAGTAAATCTTGGACATTTGGATTCACACTGACATTTTCTATTTTTTTTGTCTCTGGCTGGAGTATTGATGAACTCTGGGGAAACATATCGGAGGACAGAGATTTCAGAGGTGGGGAGAAGCGCTGTCGCTCTTCTCGAGGACGATGTCCTGAGAGGAAAGTTGATAACACGGATGCTGTCTCCCCAGTGCTTGTTCTTACACGTGCGAAGAGCGACACCGGTTTGTCACTCCTTAACAACTTCCTTGTGCTAGGGACACCATGTTGCCTGTATACAGAGACTGAGGGCCAGGCGACCACAGGCTCTGCCGATTCCGTGTAATGCTTTCCACATCTGGAACTTTTCTCAGGAGCATTACGACAACCCAAAAAATCAAAACCAGCCGCAGAGACTCCCGAAAAAAATTCAAGCACTGCTAATTTTTGAACTCCAGGCCCTTCATTTGACAGATGAAGTGATGAAATCTCCTCAGAAATCGCAATCCTGTCACTCAGGCCAACGACACCTTGACTTCGGCAATTAGATATGCCACTGCCCATGATAAAAATGATATCTGGGCTAAAATATCTGGATAAGTGTTTAGTAACTTGTGCGTAACCAGCAGGTAGTTTTAACTACTGGTACCAACTTCCGCCGCAACTCGTAGAAGCAGCTGTGCAAGGGCTGCTTTTCCTGGCTCAAATGGCAATAAGCATTATTTATATGTGACTTCAAAGTCAAAAACAGCATCTTCTAGCGAGCTTGTCATTTTGTAGTTGAGCATGCCGCTGCTTGTAGTGAATCGTGGCTTTTGTTATCAAGCTCTCTGCTATCTTTGCAGTAACTAACCAAGAGAGCATCAGAGAATCAGCAACACCACATGAGGCCGCAGGATTACAGGTGCTACTGCTGTAGTAATTGGCATTATTGTCATAATTTCACCTTCAACGCTGCTACTGTTAGACATAGTGATCAGGACATCGCTCATGTATCTTCAGCTACTGCTCTGTTTTCTGCATGGCCTCTCAAACTTAGGGGATGGGTTAAAATCTAGAAAATCCCAACTCCTCAAAGACTCTCGCCAGCTAACTAAACGACTACAACATGTTTATTAGTTATTACTCACTATCCATAAGCAAGCCAAAAAGAAAAACTAGGACTAGCATTACTACCTCATCTTGCACAGCGGCTATATGATCATAACAAGTAGAATATTAATAGAGCAACAGGAGCTCTGAGGCGTCTTAACACCCAGCTTAGCACACTACAGCAGCCACTTAGGTGTCAGGCTACATCACCCCCAGGCAGCGTACTCATCTCTTACACACCACTAGCTTAGCACACTACAGCAGCCACTTAGGTGTCAGGCTACTACATCACCCCCAGGTAGCGTACTACTCTCTTACTACTCTTACACACCACTCCTTAGCACACTACAGCAGCCACTTAGGTGTCAGCAGGCTAAGCTACATCACCCCCAGGCAGCGTACTACTCTCTTACGCACCACTCCTTAGCACACTACAGCAGCCACTTAGGTGTCAGCAGGCTAAGCTACATCACCCCCAGGCAGCGTACTACTCTCTTACGCACCACTCCTTAGCACACTACAGCAGCCACGTAGGTATCAGGCTACTAGTATGCATCACTCCCAGGCAGCGTACTACTCTCTTACGCACCACTCCTTCTATTTAAAGACTTCACTTTCAGAAATTGTTCATCTTAAGGCGGCACTCCTAGCACTCCATAAGTGCTGCGGCTCTTTGAAGGAGAGCGCTGGGAGGTGATAAATTTAGCTCTCGTCAATGATGACTGAAGGCGTACAGAAAGCGTGTAGTTGGAATAGGAGGAGATATGAAACACTGTCCTGGATGCTCTTTTTTCCCTAGCAGGCCTGCTGCTGTAGGGGGAAGTTAATACAACAGCATTGTCCTCCTCATGCCAATGACTTCTCCTGGTGAACTCAGTAGGTGATATCATTGGAAGCTTGACTGACTGCTGCTGGGATGGATGTACTGCTGCAGCTGCAGCAGCTGCTGCTGGTGAGGAGCTGCATGAAGGGTCTACACTCGGACCAGCTAAGGAAGCTGACGGGATGAGTGATGAGTAATCACTGACTCTTCCCTGCGCCGAAGAAAAGGGCAGAACAAAATATTCGAGATCCAGTAGATCCAGGCATACTTCACTCTTTTTTGGTTTGGTCATTAAGGAATGGTGTCAATGATTGATGAATAATGTTATGTAACAATAACCAGTGTGGCCGCAGGCTTACAAAAGGAAAGTTATTACTTACGAAGCATGATGGTAATGAGCATACATACGTGCATTAACGGTTCACACATTGCCACTGGTTGGGTCTGAGAACGGCAGAGCTTAACACAAGCATAGAAGAGAATCATAGCTTCCCTGTCATGATAGTCACTAAGCTACCAAGATAAAAATAACAGTAACATACATTAATGAAAACTTCCATGCGGCTGGCCATCCTCTTCATATGTTTTGAATACTTGGCATAGACAGGGGCAATCTCTGTACCACTGCTACTATTGCAGCTGGGGGAGCCCTCCAGTAGCCGACGCTGAGGTGGTAAGATGGTGTCAGCAGCTGGAACAGACATGGTGTGGCGGATTCTTCGAAGAGACATCGGCTGAACATTGGAACAGAGATGTTAAATTAGTTAAATTGCAGCTCCTCGAATGATGATAAAGTGTTTATGATAATAATGAATGAGCATCAATTATGATTTTGTTGGCTGTCAAAACTTAATACATGGCACGGTTCTAAAGTATCATCACTTGACTTACTCAGCTCAGAAATAGAGGCTGCTATGCACTTGGAATTACTGTAATGTTGAATATGGGTCTTACCTTATTGTTGTCTCTGGGAGGAGGTGAAGGAGCAGAGCTGCTGGAAGCTTCATCATCTGAGACTAGGCGGCTGGAATCGTATCTCTTAAGGCCGTACTGCTTTAAAGACACTGCTCTTGTAGGGCTGATGCAGATGTGAGGCAAAGAGCATTGGCCAGGCAAGTTATCCAAGTAGCTACTCCTCTTGCGAATACTAGTAGCAGCAGCATGTTGTAGGGGAGAGGTGAGGGAGGCTGGGCCAAAATCAGAGAATCGGGAGGGTTTTGAATATTTATTTGAAGCTGCTAACAGTAAAAGTGTAGTCTCATACTGTGCAGAAGTATGATGAACATCTGATACATGCGAATTGCTAGGGTCAGGGTACGTCATCGTATGTGATTTTACACTGGCTTCTACCCTGCCATGCCCTGCATTCATCTGTTTTTCCTGCCGGTCCACTAGTAGTTCCTGTTGTAGATTGTCATGGATGGCCTGAACTACCTGAACCTGTGGCCCTGATATATGAATTTCATAACCATCCGCTGGAACAACGGTAGAAAAAGGAGTAACAGGAGTCTGATCCGCGGCACTGCAACAGTCTGAGGACGACAGTGATTTCAGTTCTGGTCGTGGAGATGACACTGAAATGTCGAGTTGGCCTTGAGCAATTGGAGATTCTTCACGATTGAGGCATGTTTTTATGTAATTATCATCGACAAGCAGACTGAGAGATCTGCCAAAGGTTAAAGAGGCTGCAGCAGGAAAGTTTCTCATCAGTGATGAGTGCCGACGTTCACATGTGCGATTTGGTGCACTGGGCAGAGAACTGGCTGGAGGCATTCCATCTTTTAAAATATTGACATTGGCAATCAGATCTCCATTATCAGCACCATTGAACTGGAATCCAATGCAATGGAATGGTGAGCTTTCCGAGGCTTGTTGCTTATCTACAGAGCCTGGTAACATACATTCTTCGTCATAATTGTCTACGTTTGAATCTCCAAGAGGATGCAATGAGCCCGTATCGGTAAGGGCAGATCCTGCGTTATCAGTAGTGCTGGCATGTATAGTAGACAACCCACAACCCATAGTAGAGTTTTGTCTAAAAAATCTCGAATCAGTGACTTGGCGAAAAGCTTATTTTGAAGCCTTCGATGCAAAAAAACGTGAAGCCGATACACACGTAACTGAAGCCGGATCAGCACCGCAGGAATGACAATTTGTGGTGAATTACGAAGTACAATTCGTATCGAATTTCACTAGGGAATTCTATGGAAGGGCAAGTTACGCACAAAAAAATTAATATTTTATTTTCTAGATTATCAAACATAATCAGATGCATTCCTCCTAACAGAAATATCTTAAGCAGACAGACTACGACAAAACAAAAGGCAGCTCTAGATTTAATGAAGTGAGTTTAGAAGAATTAAAACATGCCATAGCAACTGTAAAGCAACGTTCTTCAACCAGTTGAACCAGAAATAATTCCCATGCAAACTTGAATGGCAAGCTAACATGACAAAGAACAGATGAAAAGTTATGTTCGAGATTTCACAGTTTCTCTGGTAGAAAGATAACCAGGCTCGATACTAGAGAGAAAAAGTTCACATTAGATTCAAAAGAATCTTGCAGGCTATGGCACAGCCCTGTCAACCCTCTCCTTTCGAACACTGTAGCAAATATCAAACTTGCACATCATCGAGTCTAGTAAGTCTAGGACAGCTGTGCAAGTGCAGTTTCAAGGGTGCACCAGTCTGTCCCCTACAAATCAAGCTATGAAAGGACATCTAAAAGATATGAATTTAAGTCTGCTTACCAGGAACATGGCAGAAAAGCTGCAAACTGAAAACAGATAAGTGATCTGGCTATGGACCCACCAGCTGTTTCATGACTTAATTGGCGCTCTTTGATGAAATCTGAGTTCATGATATTCATTCATTGAACTCTTGGGTGGCCTAAAAAACTTCACGACTCTCCCATTCCAGTCATAATCCTTGCTTAGAAGAGCGTTTCAAAGTAGGAGGTTGTGATGAGAAAGATGTAGCCTTGCAAGGCCAATTGGCCCAAGAAGACTGGAGGCGTGTGGAGGTCATTTGATTAGAGTACGAGGACACAGGTAATAGTCTAGAGCTCTTGCTGCGAGAAGGCCTCCTGCAGGGGGATGTCAGCACCACGGCATTGTCCTCCTCATGCCAGTGATTTCTCATAGTGTACTCAGAAGAAGATAGCATGGGGAGCTTGACCGATGATGCAGATGTGATAGGAGAGGCATTCTGGGGTACTGAGGGAACTGGGCTGGATCTTGGAGTTGCGGCTGATGGGGCCATGGAGTAATCTATCACTTTGCCCTGTACAACAATAGGCAGTTATTTTGGAAAGCACTGTGGATGAGGTTTTAGTCCAGCAAGCCTAAGGAATCAAGCATGTTACACTGAGAGTACTGTGAGGCGGCACAGAAATGATTCAAACTGTAATTCACAGTCAGATTATGAACTTATGTCGAAGGATCATGAGGTGATGCTATGGATACCCATGTCAATATCACAAATCATTAAGAATGATAACATGTACAGTAGGGAGGGTCATCTGCATGAGGGTACATGGAGGGTCATCTGCATGAATCTGCAACTTGTGCTCATATTCTGGAGAGTGCTCATCATCAAAGTTTTTATATGTCAGTTTACAGGCAGATAGAAAAAGGTGTTAAGGAGCTTAAATCCGCCAGCTTATTACTTTCATGAAGACTTCCATACGATTTGCCATCCTCCTCATGTGCTTAGAACATTTGGCATACAAAGATGTAGAGGCTTCTACGCGGTCCAAGGTATCAAGCCTATGTTGTGCAGGTACAGACATGGCATAGAGGAGAGAGCCCTGCATGAGAAGGAAAAATGGAAATAAAAAATTTGAACATTTACTTCAGAAATTCATGTACATGTCATGGACTGTGAATTTGTATTTATACATAGAAGTCACGACTTCACTAATTGTCATAACAGGTTCGTCTTCTCATACAAATAACTTCTTTAAAAATCAAGGTGCTTGTCAAAGCTGAAATAGCCATATCTAAATCAGCACCTACAATTTTGAAACCTACAGTCAGAAAAAACATGAGCTTTGCACACCTTAGCTAATTTTCCCACCTTCCGAAAACTGGGTGGTGGAGATGCATTACAGAAATTACAGGTGACTCCTTCATCTAGACGTGCAGAGATAGAATGCCTCACGCAGCTCTTTGTTGGAGAAGATCTTTGACATTGAACGAGTGGCGAGCTAAGCTGCCCCCTATTGCTGCTGCTTATTCCTGGACTGGATTCCAGCTCATTGTTGAATGGAGATTTAGATACGACTGGAGATAGACGTTGGATGTGCGTTTAAGTGTATCAGCAGAGAGCCTGCCAGTAGGCCCGTTCTGACAAGCAGAAGTGTCGCCGCTGTGGTCTTCTTTCGCAGTTGACATACCTGCTGGCAGCCTATTCCTAATGGTTGAACCGAATGCTCCCTCTGAAGCTTGTGTGCTATGGACCTCTGCCAGACGCACTGACATCTGTACAGCAGCATCCTCTGATTCATAAGGTGAAATAAGGGTAAGATTTTCAACTGGTGACTTGTTGTCAGTTGACAGAGAATTCAGGTGAGGTGATGGTGTACACATCACTTCAGGAGCACCCGAGATAATAAGCCCTGCTGTAGTCGCATTATTAGCGCATGCCGAAGGACTGCAATGAGGGGAGGCAGTCCCAGGAAGTCGACTATGAGTACATCCAAGGGGTACAATGCTGTCGTTGCTCTGCTTCATCGAGCAATTCTGACAGAGGCGTCCAGCAGGTGACTGAGGGTTAGTGGTCCTGGTTTCTGACGACTTGTTTGACTTAAATCTATTATTAGTCTCACGACCAAATTCATATCCAAGACAACCCAGGTATTTATCAATAGAGGTCGCTTGTTGTCTTGCACTGATTCTTCCATTCTTTGCTATGTCATCGTGTCTGTAATTACATTATAAACTATTCCCTTCTTGGAAAAGGGAGATATGGGTGGTGCCGACACTTGGGCTTTGACTTGCTCCCCATCACGTCAGATTTAAGATTATAAGTACAGTCAACGAGTCAAGACGACATCAATATGTAAACTTAAGATTACACATAAAGTGGATGAAATTTGATGTTGTTAACTTCATAGTGAAAACTGCGTAAGCGATGGAAGGGGCACACTACGAACTGCCACATCACTAACAATTATCAAACCAGAGTTACTGAGAGCAAGTAACGAAGAAAGAGATCGCATAAAATACACTAAATGATTTTGACTTCATGTTATCATTGGTCCTTCTGATTTTGCATACTTATGTCAGTGTAACGTGCCAGTGCCTTTATCAACGCTGTGAATAACAAAGCATGTCCATAAAGACTACATTTTTTATACGTTCTAATAATGAATTATTAATATCTTTTTTCTTTCTGGTAATCACCTGCCAATTGGGAATGTTTAAAGCGGTTCTCCTGACCTTTTCATAAGAGTAAATTCCGTTACAGCAAGTTACCTAGTTAACAAAAATCAGCAGATCAATGCAACAAGATGAGCAGGGAGTCCTTCCCATGTTTATTCCTCGCCCTGCGTCACAAGGTGAGGATAGACTGAGTGTATTAACCAGTTTTATCATTCTATTCCACATTCGAAATGTGTCAAGCAACAGATTTGCCGAATGAAAGGGCCTTTGTATAAAAAGTGTACTAAGATCTGAAGGGCATAGTATCTCATATATGACGAATTCTGTGCATATTTCACCCAGCCTTTTTTGACATATGGTTCTGAGGCATGTTGCCTAGCGCTTGAGTTCGATTCAGTAGCTTCACTCACCAACAAGGCACCAAGCACGCTAGTCTTGCGAGACATATCCTCAACCTTAGAGGCATGGACACTTCCCGTCAACAGGAGTTTCTCCAATCGAGCCTTCTCTTTGGTAAGGTAGTCATCTCCCTACGAAAATTTACACGGAAAACTTCTTTGTGAGGACACCATTCTAGTCAGGAAAAATTACTTCACTGTTATTGCATGACATCTTCTGCTCACCTTCTCCACAGTCTTTTCCATCAGCTTGATGTACACTTCTCCGTTGGCCTTGTCATCTCCAGAAAGACCTTCAACAGTGACCTTGGCCTCCTTAATCAGAGCAGCCTTGTCAGTGGAGGCAGCAAACTTAGAAGCAATATCAGAAAGAGCATCCACCCGCGCGAAGCTGGAATCTGACTCAACTTTCTTCTTTAGGAACTCAATGAAGGCCTCAGCATTACGAGCTCCAGAGTAGCTGAAAAGAAAAAGATTAAAAACAAAATTCAGTCCGCAACTTGTCATCCTCATCTTCCTTACGTCATCTGAGTGTAGAAAACAACTACTCACTCTTCAGCGTTGTCCTTAGTTGGTGCCTTCCCACGAGGCAAGAACTTGATGGTGGGGAATCCTTGCACACCATACTTCTCACCCAATGAGCGATGGGTATCAGCATTGCACTGCGCTCAAGTGTAAGTCCAGCAGTCAAACCTCGTTCCTACACAATCTGCCACACCAAAACATCATCGTAAATAGAATATACCTTGGCGATGACTACCCTGCTGCTCAGCTTAGGATCCTTGCTGACCAACTCTCCCAACTTCTTGTACTCAGGCACCAAAGATTTGCAGTGTCCACACCCTACACCATGAGAATCATTTGATGCTGGGTTATCTTAAGTCATTGAGGGTACTTCCTAAAAATTAAGTATGTAAATCCTCAAAATATGATGTTATTTTCTCTGCAGCTTCTCCAACTATCTGGTTTGCACTTGGTACCTAGTCAGCATTTTATTACTTTCGTAGCAATGTCACTTACAGGGGGCATAGAATTCAGCAAGAACATGCTTTCCACCGTTCACATAAGTATCGTAATTCTCAGGAGCTAGTGCAAAAGCAAGAAGACACGTTAGCTCATAAAAGATCTTGAGACTCGAAAATCACGGATCTCGTGAAGTTTGCATGCACGATGTCAAAACAAGGTCGAACACTTTACTTACTCAGATCAACCTGCAGATAGTAAAGAGAAATGTTACGATCTTTGCAACAAGAAAGGACCTAAGGCAGTTCACAGCATTTCAAGACGCATACAGTCATAACTCATATCTTAATTCCTAGTACAACGAGCGTGGCAACTTACCACTCCTGGCAAAGAATCTGTAGGATCAGCAAATGCTTGACATGCCAGCAGGATGGCACATACTGCGAACAGCATATTGTACACCATAGCTGCTACTTATTTGCACTCCTGGTGGTGGACAAGAGATGTTACGTGACAGGCAAAACCCTACCACAACACAAACTCACAAGGACGAGCAATAGTAATGTTAGGTTCACGCACTCCCATGGGAGTTTGTCTAACTGATTCTGGATCTACCTATGAATGTGTCCACGAAGCTCCGAGTCTCTCGAAATTCCTAGAAACCCGTGGGAACGGTGCATACACAGTTGCATGGCTTCATGGGAGTCCTGTGAAAATCGTGGATTGGCCATTGCATGAAGGTCGAATACTGAGGTGCAGCTAGTGCAGCAATATTTTCATGCAGTTTGGATATTGTGATGTAATGAGGAATGTTGTGCAGGTCCTTGTCCATCCTAGGTATGTTTTCTGGCGTTGAGACCTCTGCTGGAACCACAGAGGTATGCAATTAGTCATGAACAGGTGATGCAGGCGTCGGATACACCAGAAATTTTGAACATTCACTCAGTACTTGCGTAGAAACAGGGTTTAATGACACAGTGACCTATGTTAGCTAAGGATACAGATTAAATTTAACCCTGATGTTTGATGCTGGGAAGCAAGAATTCGAACCTTCCTCTTGGGAATCCGCCAACTCCATGTGACTCCATACAGGAGGATCATGATACCTCTCCATGTGACTCCATGCAGAAGGAGGATCATGATACCTCTCCATGTGACTCCATGCAGAAGGAGGATCATGATACCTCTCTTGAACTCCATGCAAAAGGAGGATCATGATACCTCTCCTGAACTCCATGCAGAAGGAGGATCATGACACCTCTCTTGAACTCCATGCAGAAGGAGGATCATGATACCTCTCCATGTGACTCCATGCAGAAGGAGGATCATGATACCTCTCTTGAACTCAATGCAGGAGGATCATGATACATCTCTTGAACTCCATGCAGAAGGAGGATCATGATACCTCTCTTGAACCAGAGTTAAGCTCTGATGAACTTATCCTTACAACAATCCGGAAGCATGTCAGTGCAGTAGTGGTAGCTTACCAAGCCTTGGCGGCCAGAGAAAATATGGTGAGGCTGTAGATTCCATTCAGATCATATCTTGTGTAGACGCAGCTCCCTTGAGGCCAGCATTTATGCTGCCAGCAACTGATTTCTGGTTACCATGTTGTACAGGACATCTCTGCTGCCTTGCTGGTTCATGTCACCTGTGCATCAAGCCGTGGCCAGAACATCCTGAGTAGCTCATGTGAGTCTCTGAACCCTTGTTGTTCCTCTTTCTTGCAAAGCTCTTAAGAGCATGTATTTTGATCTTTGCAGCACTGTCACCCAAGGTTTCTGTCTACTGCAAGAATTATGTACCTCCTCAAATCCACACCCCAGTGACGGTGGGGGCTTCTCACCTTCTCAGTCATTAGTCATTTCAGAGCTCAGCAGGCATGACTTTCCTCACAGCTTTTGTGTTCAATATTTTTCAAGGCAGCCCATCGCGCAGTGTCTCAAGGGTTTAGGGTTTGTCTCAAGGGTTTAGGGTTTGTCTCAAGGGTTCACATCCCTGGGATACCCATCAGGACTGCTAGCCTTTAAGCTTTGACATTATTAAGTGTGCAGCAACAATCTCCTCGTGTCTCCTAACCCAGGTTGCAGTGCTAGGCCCTCCACGACCTGTTGCTGTTGCCCACTCTAAGTACTCCAAGTGGGTCCAAGAACGGAAACATCTAGAAGACATCAAACCACAAGATGCAGCAGAAGTATGGATGCTTGTATGGACTGATCATCTCCTCAACTCCTCACCTTCATGTCGCATCAGGCTGAGGGTGTAACAAGCTGTTTTGATTATCAATTTCATGTTCTCATAGTAACATGAAGGAGATTCAAATGACTGAAACCTTGTTTTATTGATATTCCCAAAATAAAAATGTTCATCGTGCTCAGGGCTTGCTGTGTGACCACGAAGGGAATATCGTGGAGGGTTTGGTCTCTAACTTCTTTGTTGTATCAGGTGAATACGTCAGATCAGGTCCAAGGCCCAAAGGACTTATAAAGGAATCCTTAATACTTGCAGATGATTCTAAGTGAGGTCCTGTGTAGTTTAAACACACAAAATGTCATGAGCTGCAAATTGCATAATACGAAATGCAATGCCATGTCCATGCGCTGCCCTGTTCATTCAGCAGCATGAATGCACCATGCGCTGCCCTGTTCATTCAGCAGCATGAAACGCACCATGCGCTGCCCTGTTCATTCAGCAGCATGAAACGCACAATGCGCTGCCCTGTTCATTCAGCAGCATGAAACGCACAATGCGCTGCCCTGTTCATTCAGCAGCATTAATCGCACCATTTGCTGCCCTTTGCATAGTTCAGCAACATGAAACGCACCATTTGCTGCCCTTTGCATAGTTCAGCAACATGAAACGCACCATTTGCTGCCCTTTGCATAGTTCAGCAACATGAATTGCACACTGCACACTGCAAAAACACTTTTCACTGACGTGAAAGCCATGATAGTATGAATTGACCTGACGTGAAAGCCATGATAGTATGAACTGACCTGACGTGAAAGCCATGATAGTATGAACTGACCTGACGTGAAAGCCATGATAGTATGAACTGCCCTGACGTGAAAGCCATGATAGTATGAACTGACCTGACGTGAAAGCCATGATAGTATGAACTGAACTGTGGATTACTACACATCAGATCATGGTGATGGCAAAGGATGCTTTCTTCAGTCGAGCAGCCCATCTCATGCAGCTCTTCAGGGGATTATGCAGGGTCGAGTCCTGGAGGCTTGTCATATAATGGGATTTAGGGTTGAGTTGAAACCTCCGTGTGTCCATGAGAGGCATTTTTGGAAGGAGGCTTTCATTACCAGCTGGTGAGTGAGCTCAGTTTGACATCATAATCTTGTGTCTTGCCTGGGGAAACAGTACTTTGACATTAGTTGCCTTAACTGCCTTCCAGACAAGAATAAGCAAGCAGGACAGTTTAAAAGGGCTTAGGTAGAACTGTCTTGTTGTATTGGAAACATAACTCTGTCATCTTGTAAGCGTCCATCGTCTAAAGTCCATAAAAATCCATTCAACATTTTGATGATGGCAACGCATTCTTGTTATTTGCAACTTATTGTTGTCCCTTAATGCTTACTTCAGCTTGAAAGGAGTACAGCCTGTTAGTAAAGTCGTTTGCCCCGAAGGTGGGGAGCTTCATGACTCACCCGTTCATGCATGCTATGGCCGATTCTGGATGATTGCTAGGTACTACATTTATCTGCGTGCTGTGCTGGTGCTCCTTTTTATCTATATTTGTATCAATGCCAATATAAAATATTCATTGTGTTTCTTGTTGCTTTTTATGAAATTTGTAGGTAATAAATGCGGATTGTCACCTGCTTGGGAGCTGACACTGCCTCAACCTTCCTCTGGTGCCACTAGCATCACGAGTCAGATACAGACAGAAGTGTTGAAATTGTGCACTTTGAATGATTGCTCTTTGTGACCATCAGCAGGATTGATCTATTAGAAGAATGCTGATATGCAGCATTAATCATAGGAACTGGAATGGAAGGTGAATTAATGCTGAATGTAATATTACAATGGACATGCTGTCTCTCCAGCAGGTGAAACAGCCGGGGTACATACCTACTTGATCTAACTGTTAGTTGTAATTAAATAATGAGATCTTATTTCAAGGATATGGTGCATTTAATTTAAATTTAATGTATAATTTCAATGCTTATTGGGCTGTTAAAAATTGATGACAAATGATCGCGAGGGCAGGCAATGTGCAACAACACAACATAACTTCAAGAAAATTGCACGCTGTCCATAAGCTTTTTAGTCTATCTTTGGCAACTGAAAAGGACCATCCAAGTAAATCTAGAACATGATCAAGGATGAAATGCGGCTGACATTCTCATGACTGCTTCCGGTAAAGCTTTATCTGGGACACAGGCCCAACACAGACGAAAGAATCCAGGCTCAGCTGCATGACATGCCTCCCCTGTGGTACACAAGGTTTAGAAATAAAACATTCTATGACAGAGTCAGCGGGGCTTTTTCCAATTACTCTTGGATCTTGGGTTCTCTGAGTCCAGGCTCAATGGCCGCAACACACAATCAGTAATGAACACATGCCTTGAAATAGCTGGGTGAACGATTCTTGTGAACGCATTTGACTAGCAGCATCGTGATTGGATCAGATAATATGAGCATAACCACCAGGATCTTGTGCCTTAGTTGCATATCTTACCTGGTGTAACCAACACTTTGTGCTTGTACACAAGATCAGACCACAACTCTTGTTCCTCCTCCCAGGTGCTCTTGACTGTATCCCAGTCAGGCAGATTCCTTCCCTTCCTGCGTGCCAGGAGGGCCCCCCTCATGTCCACCCAGCAAAACATGGCCGAGTACGCCTATTGAACATGGACAGCATGCCGGATGAGCAGCACAGGCTCATCAGGATCTGACCCGTCTAATATTGACACATTTACTACAACTTGTATGGACAACAACATCAGCACAAACTCTTTATTCTTCAAACTTATTCATGCTGTCCTTGTATATCACCAACTCTGTACTGAGAAAGAGGATGCTGACGCTTACCTGCACAAAAGGTATGTTTGCCTCTTTTAGGGCTCCCGACAGAAGTTGGAAGGCTTGTCTCAGACGCTTACTGCTCTCTTGCAGGAATGAATCAACCCACTCAGTATCTTCCAGTAATTCAGTTAGGAGGGATTGTGTGTGCCCAGAGCACATACAGAAGTAGCTCAGATTAAACACAGCCTGCAAAAAGGACACAACAACCCAGCATGACTCATCCCTTAAGCACTCCTTTGACGCATGAGGGTTCTTATGCTGTGCTTCATCAGGGAGGGAGCACACAATAGTTTCTTTTTCCGATTCATGAAGCGGTTTCTGATAAATATATCAGCCATGCACCCTTTTACTGACTTCAGGACGAGAAATCCAGGACTGAAATAAAGATGATGAGGCTATCAATGAATAGGTGATGACATATCAAACTTTAATAAACGAATGAATGAAGCAAAAGCTGTGGTACCTTATTCAAGCTAGGGTTCCTGCTATGAAGGCATCCAAAGCGCAACCCACTGGCGCAGAAGTCCTTAGAGAGACCAAAAACCACATGCACCAGATCCTGAATCAGGGCCTCTCCATCAGGCATAAGCTGTGCCTCTGCTCTGGCAATGCTCTCCATGCTCTCAAAGTGAGGAGCATCCTCTCCCCATACCGACATGGCATATATTTCATCGCTGCATACAACAAAGAGTAAGACGGTAAGGACGTACATCTCTGAAGTTTTAAGCAGAAGTGGTCACATGGCACTAAGATGCAGTGCCTGTATGAGCTGATCAACGTAAGCGCTATGCACTACCTAAGGCACACATTAAGGCCTGTACTCAGTTCCTCCTCTCCAGCTCATAAGCATTATCACTTTGCAATAACACCTACAGCACACCTTACTACATGTACTCTGTTCGCCAGACACCACCTCAACGCCTCCAGCAGTGTGTCGCGAGTGTAGATGGTGGACAACGGGTTGTTTGGGTTGGTTAGAAGCAGCACCTATAAGCATATGGTAGTAGGACAGAACTCAGCACTCATAGTTAGAAGCAGCATCTATAAGCATATTATGGTAGTAGGACAGAACTCAGCACTCATAGTTAGAAGCAGCATCTATAAGCATATTATGGTAGTAGGACAGAACTCAGCACTCATAGTTAGAAGCAGCATCTATAAGCATATGGTAGTAGGACAGAACTCAGCACTCATAGTTAGAAGCAGCATCTATAAGCATATTATGGTAGTAGGACAGAACTCAGCACTCATACATAGTGACTTCAGAGACTGTAACAATGCAGTGACAGTTGCATAGTTGCAATGCAGGACACCCTTCTGCGATAAGCAGCAAGAAAACCGCAAGCATGATTATAAGGCCAGCATGACTGTCAAGAACCTTCAACATTATGACTGTCAAGAACCTTCAACATTATTGTTCCCTCAAAAGAGGTATGAAGGGAATAACCACTACAAGCTCTACTTACCTTGACAGGTGATCCTCTTGATGCAGCATCTGCTGCAGCCTTGTCAAGCTGATGACTCACACTCTCACCCTGAGCCCCACACAGGTCAAAAGGAATGGGCTCCATTCCACATCTTATCTGCAGGCCAAAAAGGATCTGTCGATTTGCAGCAGGTGGTAAGATATCTCGAGTCTTGTGCTTCATACACATCTCAAACAAGCTGAATCATCAGGCCTAGTGGAGATCACGTCAGGTGACAGACCCACACAGCAAATGCTGCTTATTTACTACCTGGAGATCATTGTCAAAAGCTGGGTAGTATGGTCGAGGGATGAGGACACCCTCCCCGGGTGCCCCAATGCACCACATCAGGTTATCCAAGATGGCACCCGCACCCGCCAGCACAGTCAAGTGATCTGGATCTACTTCTAGACCCTGTTAGCAGTGAAATGTAATAGCTCATGTTCAAGTCAAATTTTCATTGTGCTCAAAGATGAATGTCTGGGGGAGCTGGGAACTCCCATGATGGACATCATGCTGGTTGACTGAGCAACAAAGACAAGAACAAGATTTATTAGAGAAGCCTGAGTTCACAAACAAATGAGGAGAGAGACACAACGCTGAATTTCAGCGCATAGGCTGATAAAGAAGAGACGGCTTATGCTGTTGTCGGTTGAATCAGTTAATAATCCTGATATAATGAGGAGATCTTTCAGAGGGTATACACAAAAAAGAACTGCACAGAATATCCTCACAGTATACCACACCTTCATAAAGGTGCGACTCATGAGTCCAGAGATAGCTTTCCTTAGGCGCTGATATCCATTCATATCTTTTGTGTAAAACAGTACGTCATTGGGAGGAGGTCTACATTGAAGGAGGCGCTCCTGACAGCATTCATCCAAATTTGAATGCTCAATCTTCTTGCATGATGTCCTTGTCAGAATGATTATAACTTCAACAAGATATCTGTTGAAACTCAAAAAACTAGTAATGTTCCTCAAATTGTGGTTTATCATGCACCTCACATGTACCAAAGGTGCCCCTAGTTTGTTTTCAGCGACCACAATGCTGATGACACCTTCTGGATCATCAACAGACCTGCAATAAATGGTTGAGAAATTAATAAAGAAAAGGTTTGCAGAAACAGTAAGCATGTCTTTAGCAGTATGAGAAGGTTGAAAAAATGTCTTTACCATGGTCTTTTCATAGCTTCAGCAAAGGCCTTAAAATAGGGGAGACCTGGCTTCAGAGCTCTTACGGCCCTTCCGGATAACTGATTAGGAGCGCTTGGGAGAGTTGCCATACTTCTGTCGCAGCCTCAGAATTCTAAGATTAGTGCTCTTATTAACGAATTAAGATGCAATAAAATTTGATTTTCGTTGATAATACTGAGATTTTCTTGTCACGACGTAATTGCGTTTCACAACAAGTGCATAATCTTTAGAGGTCGGGTAGCTGATAGCTACATCAGCACATTCTATCAAATGTGTCAGTGTACAATATGTGCAGCATGAACGAGGATATTATGATCACGAACTTCCACGTACATATCTCCTCTTGAAAGGAATAAGAAAAAGATCCTGTCAGTTTTGTTTTCTGTTCCTGACTCAATTATGATTCAATGAGGCTTTGGGCTTAAATTCATCACTCTCAGGCCTCCATTGATGAGATTGATCATTTGCTCAATGGCGATTACCAAACTGCTTGGCTCGAACAGGTAACCTCCACTTTCTGGATCCAGGACTGAGTCCACCTCCAAAACATTCTGTATGCCCAAAGATGCTAAGGCTTCCAGATCCACTAAGATGCTGCCTCCTCTAGGAACCAGTAAGCCATCAATGTACATATCAGGTTTGTTCTGTAGCCTGTTTCCCTTCCTGTTCCATCGACGATTAAGTGCATCCGTGACCTGATGAGAAGCAGATTGATTGCATTAGTGTACTTAATTGAACCAGATGCCAACTACTCAATTCATCAATCCTAAGACATGAAGAGTGATAAAGGACATCATAGCCTCATCTGGGTTAATATTTGTTTCTCTCAAAAAGACAGTGAGCAACCTCTGTCAACAAAGTTTCAATTTCTTCTATGAACAATTGTTCATGCTCAACCCCATTATCATCTAAAAATTGATTAATAATCCTGAATCCTGCAGTGGACCACATAACAAAAGAAGAGGCTAGCCACTTACAGCTTGCACTATGTCTGAAGCTGTCATTGGGCCTTCTCTCATTCCTGAGCTCGCTGTCTCACGATCATGAGAACCATTCAGGCAAAGGATCTGTTCAAATCAACCAAGACCAAGAAATCCGCATAATTGATATCCAAGCGCCTTGATACAACAAGTAAAAGGACATGGAAAAGGACCAGATAATTGATGGAGGAAATGCCTGACCTGTTTAGCTTTCACATTTATGTGAATGACTTCCTTGACCTATATCTGGCGCAAACTCACAATTCTGCACCCAGCTCTAGCGTTCAAGTTCAGTATTCTATAAACAAGAAGGCAGCATGTTCACCTTTGGGACTTGTTTGGTTGCAATGCTTTCCCCAATGCCTTCTAGACAGAGGATGGGGCAAATACTTGTATACAAAGAGCCCATCCCATAGACAATAGAATCAGCTCTTTGCAACTCTGTCAACACACGTGGGTTGGCCTACACAATCAAAGCATCCAGGAATAAACCCTTCTTGTTGACAGCTGACTGTCAGTGGAATATGAAACAAGTAGATACAGGTCTATCTTCAAGCCGTCATCTGAGGCTGTAGATTTGAGTCTCTGCTCTAATGCAGAATAATGTAAACCAAACCTCTGGTGCTGACGACTGCTAATGCCAGGTGCCTGCCTGTTGAGAGTCCTCACGTTCTTACCCATACCCCCCATTTGTTACATACCTACCTTAGGAGATACCTCATGCTCCTGACCACATCCCTCATTTGAAAGATAGAACACATGACGAATCGGTGATTCTAGCAAGTCATAGTCAATTGATTTATCCACTTGATGCGGGCCTGAACATGAAAGGAAGATGGGTACTTTAACGCATACATTGAAAGCAAAACCTTATTATGTCCTGCAAGGTTTTCTTTTGCATGCAAGCATGCACACGCTCGAAACAAAGAAGAAATTTTCTCATTAACGAACGGAGCTGGACATCATAATGTGGTGCACGTCAGCAGTAGGATGACCTGAGGAGGATGTAGAGGGAGGGTGTGAGATCTGGTTCTGGCCTCGTAACACGGTCCCATCCTCTAATTCAGCCCCAAGGGTGATGCGCTCCTCAGTGCATATTGCAGGCAGCACTAAAGACCCCTCAGGCAAGCGTGCTACACGACTGTGAGGAACAAAAAGACCATTAAATGCAGACAGGCTGAAATTCTTAAAACAAGATTCTTAACCAAAATGAAGGCGGAAGTTCTTTGCTTAGGTAATCCAATCAGCTAATCTAGATGAAATAGAAAAACAAAGTGATATCATAACATGAATCGGAAAAAAATGTGTTTTAAAGAAAAGCGATTATGTGTTTTTGCATTGGGTAATAGCAACAGTAATAGGCATATGCTGACACCTGAACAAAAAAATCGCAGCCTCTAGGGATCTGAAGAAGGTGCGGGCACCAGCAAAGAAGAAGTTCCCTGATCAAAGACAGGGAGGGGGGGTAGGGAGACTAAACCTCAATGAAGAGCAGACCTGTAAACAAACTATAAATCCCTGCATGATTGAGTTGCAGGGCTGCCTTGCTGAACGCAGGGGCAACATCTAGCATTGAGTGCGCTCCGTAACAATGCAGTCATTGCTGAATATTTGAAATCGTTCTCCTTACCAATGCTCCCGTTCCTGAAGTTAAAGGACTCTGTCGAGTGCCGTAAGATAGTAGAATGGAAATGCACTAAGAAGGCCCTGATGACATGCTTGTATGCATCAGAGACTCCGGCCCATAATGCCTCGTTCTCACCCTGTATAGAAATAGGAACACAAGAAGGAGAGCATTTATACTACTTTTCACTTTGAGTTTTGTGAACTGCTTATGGGTGCAGACAAAAGGCTCTAGCTCACATAACACCCATTCAGTCTCTTAACTGCTGAAAGTTCTCAGCCGAGGCGACCATATCAAAACAAAATATCCCTTGGGTTGCAATCCGCCATATCAACAACTGATTCCAACTGACCTCTACAATGGTGTACCACTCTAGCTTGGCTGCTATACTATCAGTGGGATGCAATCGGTGAGCAAGAAGAGCCTTGACTGCACATGCCTTTACGGCAAAATTACAGTGAAAGATTGGGATTATTTGTACAACATTACAGTGAAAGATTGGGATTATTTGTACAGGGCCTGGAGTGTAGTCACACATGCAGCTATTGCTGTACAGCCAGCATGTGCCAAGGAAAGTTAAAGCGTGGTTCTAGATAGAAGATCACCTCCTCATCACTGTCATCAGCAAGCCTCAGGCAGCGTGAGCGGATGTCCCCAACGGCAGGCCCTCCCAGGACTCTCACAATCTCAGCAGTGGAGCCGCCATCATCAGACACTGGCAGGATGTATGCTACTCGATCTGTGAATTGCCTTAATCTGCCTGATCATCCAAGTTCAAAATAAAGCATTAGTGAGTTACGCCGATCATTAGTAAAGAAGGGAATGAGAGAGACAAAGCTGACAATGCCTACAACCAAGTCTGGCGATCATTATGCCGTAAACAGATTAAAAATGCACTGAGTTTGTAGTTGGTATAATTGCTGTCCCATATAGTTAAATCATTTTTGAGAAAGAAATTTTGTCATGAGACTTAATGGAAGTTGAGAAAGTCAGTATAGCTTATATGGCATTCATATACCTGCCACAACATTGAAGGCTGTCCCTCCACTGAAGACTACTAGGGTAGGGCCATCTGGCCTGCCCAGTCGTGGGCTGCTGAATGCTGTGGAAAGCATACTTGCTGCTGCATGCTGAGGCATTGTGATGTTATGTAGGGATGGACCGCTCTGATCAGCATTGAAGGTAGGAGTATCCCTTCCATTCAATGCGTACATAGTGCTTAGGCGCCCTGAAATAATTCAGAACGTTCTTGGGATTTTTCTCCAAGAAATAGGTATTAAGTGACAGACAGAAGACTCGCCTCTATTTAAATTCAGCTTTATTGCAAATGAAAAGTCACCAGCATTATGATGATTGAAGATACATCTGGAAGAGACAGTACACGTGGCTTTTCGATGAAGATTGTGATCAGGTTGTATTGAACTGCAAGGACAGTTGAAAGCTACTTTTGTATACATCTTCAGTGAAGTTGGACAGCATCGGACACTTCCGGAGAAGCTCGACATACAAGTTTAGCTTCCGTTAGCTCCTAAACCCAAGTCCGAAACAGAATAGGAACTGCAATCCAACTCTGATACTAAGCACGTCTTGAAAGCAGTTAACTTTCAACAAGGCCTCATGTTCCAGTGTAAATATACAGCATGAGTATTTACACTGGAACATGAAAATATTTTGATGGGGTTTAGGGTTCTATTCACCAGACATTCACCAGACTTCTTGGTCTGGTGAATGGTGCTCAAGGGCCCATCAGATCAGATGTCACTAAGAACAGCCAAGCCCACTTTTGATTTTCTTCTTAGCTGTGATATAAATCTTCAGGTATGCCCACCTGCTCAAATAAACAGTTATGGAATTTTTGATGATTTTTGATTTGTAGATTCACATGCCTTCAATCATTTATTAAATATCTGCCAAGAAACGTCTCATATCATTCCAATTTATAGTGCATTTGTGTGTGTGACAGGTGAAACTGCGAATCTCTCACATTGATCAAGCCCTCTCGCCATCCCCAGACCATGCACCACATGAAGGGGCTATGCGAGTAGCCGCAGCTCTAACATCTGAAGGCGATCAACTCACTTTGGATACCCAGACCAAGTACCAAAATAGCTCCTTGGGGGGATGCTCTTGGGGAGAGCTCCTGACATTCAGTGTGAAGGTACTGAGATCATGCAGATTATTGAAAGAACATATGATCAGTAGAGAACAGCAGTAGACACTCCAATAAAGATGTATCAAAATGTAACTGTTTGTTCATACATACACAGTTGTTTTGCTTCAACCATGCTTCACCAGGCACTATTGTCAGTGTCCAGCATCAAATTACTGCTCTGTTATTGGGCCAGCTGCATTATGTCCCTAAATCATTTTCTGCTGCTTTTTGCAATTCAGTATCGAGACCTGCCCCATGACACTCAGCTGTCTTTGACCTTGTGGTATGTTGCGGAGGGTCTACCCCCATCTCTTGCTGGGGGCACCACCATGCCACTCTTCAACAAGAAGGGAAGACTCAAGACTGGTCCCCAAAGGCTGCTAGTATGGCCTGGAAGACCGCCATGCTTGCAGAGGCCAAGCACAACACCAGGGAAAGTGAGTTGATAAGTGAAGACACAGGAATTGCTCATGTTTGATCACAAGAGTACAAGAATGGGGATTAAGTATGCCATGATCACAATTATCTTGTTGCCATCATAGCTCAGCTAGTATGTCAGCAGTGTAAGCACTCAAGTCCTGCTCTCAAAGGGATCTGATGGCATGGTAGTCCTTCTTTTCTTATAATACACGATACTGGGCAGGCTCCTCTCTCTGAACAAGACCAGATAGGCCGTCTAGAGCATCTGGTTCGGCTCTATAATCGTGGTGACATACCAAAAGTAGATTGGCTTGATGCTCTGACAATGACGGTGAGAAGAAAAAGACGTCATCAGTAAGATCAATAACTATGTATTGCTTACCTGCCACTGAGGTAGATGAAAATGATGAACTATCCACTTTGATGCCATGAACTCTCCATGATGTTCAATTTCCTTCAACTACATGCTGTTTCAAGGCGCTTTTGGCTGTTGTCTTACATGCTGTTTCAAGGCGCTTTTGGCTGTTGTCTTACATGCTGTTTCAAGGTGCTTTTGGCTGTTGTCTTACATGCTGTTTCAAGGTGCTTTTGGCTGTTGTCTTACATGCTGTTTCAAGGTGCTTTTGGCTGTTGTCTTACATGCTGTTTCAAGGCGCTTTTGGCTGTTGTCTTACATGCTGTTTCAAGGCGCTTTTGGATGTTGTCTTACATGCTGTTTCAAGGTGCTTCTGGCTGTTGTCTTACATGCTGTTTCAAGGCGCTTTTGGCTGTTGTCTTACATGCTGTTTCAAGGTGCTTTTGACTGTTGTCTTACATGCTGTTTCAAGGCGCTTTTGACTGTTGTCTTACATGCTGTTTCAAGGTGCTTTTGGCTGTTGTCTTACATGCTGTTTCAAGGCGCTTTTGGCTGTTGTCTTACATGCTGTTTCAAGAAACTTTTGTCTTACATGCTGTTTCAAGGTGCTGTTGTCTTACATGCTCAGGAGATTCGACGCATTCAGAATGCCAGTGGGCCTTCAACAAGACCTGCTGCCATTTCTGGAGCAGGCAGCTGCCTCCAGTCCTCTGTTCTTCCAAAGCCATCATCCTCACACCTTTTCATAGAGCTTGCCTCCTTCCCCCATGCAGTTCTGTATTACCAATCCATGTCCTACACTGCAGCAGCCATGCAGCAGATCCCTGCTCCACCGCCAACTTCTCGCCCGGCAGCAGGGCATGGGGTCGCACTTCTGGGTGGCATCCTGCCATCAGGGAGAGGCAGAGTCAGCGAAGCTGCGACTGCAGCGTCTGTGGCAGGGGGGGCAACATCAGCAGGGGATGGGATGGGATTCATCTTGCTGGATCCAGAGGTCAGTTGAAGTGTGAAGACTCAAAGCATGCATTCAAATGTTTGAGGTTAATGATATGACTTCCACACAGCGGGTATTCTTTGCAGTGCTGTGCAATCAATTAGCTCATGGATTGCTCGCCATGAGAATATGAGACCTCCAATTATTATGTTAAAGATGTCAGGGAACAGTTTACACAAAATGATTAAAGACTCTGTTTACACACAATGATTACAGACTCTCTACCTATCAAGCTGGCTTTCTCTATGTATCTCATTTTTTCTGAAAATGGGCCGGGTGCAGGTGGGGCGTGACAATCCTGCGGAGCTGAAGGCTCAGAAATTGGCACGCTCTTTGACACGTGGCATTGTGGATCGGGACCTGAAACCCAACAGCGAGGAACGGAAGCGCATCACAGCGGTTCTAAAGCTACCTCCCAACAAGCCTCTGCACACTGAGGAGAGGGAGCTGCTGTGGAGGTTCAGGTATAAGGAAGAGCATTAGGAAGGATAAGGAAGCATTAGGAAGGATAAGGAAGCATTAAGAAGGATAAGGATGCATCAGAAAGCATCGGGAAGGATAAGGATGCATCAGGAAGGATCAGAAAGCATCAGAAAGCTTTATTCACAAGTCGAAGGAAGCATCACTAAGCCTCTGAAAGCTCCCCATAACCTGTGTCAATGTGTGAAATAGTTAACAGAGTGCCTGTCTAATTTACTCAATTCTGTAAGGTCAATAGCTTCATGATTGCACCCGTTTGTGACTTGCAGGTACTCCCTCACACAGGAGACTAGAGCTTTGACCAAGGTCCTGAAATGTGTGGATTGGACTGATGCATTAGAGGCTAAGCAGGTAGTACTCATTGGCTTAAGCAGGTAGTACTCATTGGCTTAAGCAGGTAGTACTCATTGGCTTGTGGAGTGGATGGTCTTAGTGTGAAATATTTTTTTGTAATGCATGGCCTGCCCATGTAGTCCATGTAGTCCATGTATATCACGCCCTTTTTGTAACCTTCATGGTGACGTCATTATGTTTTGCAGGCAGCTGATCTTATGAGGGAGTGGGTGACAATTGATGTTGCAGATGCACTGGAACTTCTCTCACCTGATTTTAAGAATTTAGAGGTAAAGGGTGCGGGTATGAGCAAGGAGTGCTTTGATTGGACTTGAGTTAGCTAATCCACACGACTCAAGACATGACAAGGTTCAAAAGATTTGAATTAGTCTAACTGTAAACTTAGTCTTCTGATTCCTGGTTCAATGAGAACCAACGTATTCATCTGACGACTCTTCTTGGCTAACAGGTAAGGGCCCATGCTGTCAGTGTTTTGAGGCAAAAGGATGACGATGAGCTGTTGTACTACTTACTGCAGCTTGTTCAGGTAAGTTTATTATTTGAGCGAATGTTTTAAAGTACTACTGTTTTAATGTTCAGTACTGCCAATCTTAGATCACGTGCTTGCGAAAGTATGTCGATGTATTTTATTTTTTTATATCCGATGCTCTTGTTGTTGATGGATGTTGTGGCACTCTGCTGAAAGACCTGGAAAGGTGCATGGTGCTGATTCTTTCATTTCATTTCAAGTTATACTGGACTGTTTCATCTGAATTCCTTGCTTCATCCTGGCTGTTGAAGGCTCTGCGGTATGAGCTCATGGATTACAGCCCCTCTGCTGAATTCTTGATTGAGAGGGCAAGATCTAATCCAGAGTGTGCTGTCATGCTGCATTGGTAAGGACCAACCACAATGGTTATATCATGCTGCATTGGTAAGCACCAGCCACAATCATGGTATTGAGCAAATGTATTAGCGCATATGTGCTGCTATCCGCTATGATGAAGGCTCGTTCGTTTTCTCATCTCAAATAATCACGTTTGAAACACAACCTGCAGGTATCTTTACACAGAATTGGAAGACCCCATGTTTGGACCACGAGCTTCTCTGATTTATGCACGATTGGTTGCTGCCCTTCAGGTACTGATATACCAGCCATCATGACACGAACCATGAACATGTCGTTCACACAAGGGTGAACACAAGACCTGCTATGTTGAGTTTGTTTTTGGCATAGAGAATATTGGGGCTCATGAATGTGCCTTATTAAGGCCATGTCGCCCCCTCTCCTCCAAAAGCTGCTCCTCATGTCTGCAGGCTGATGCTAGTAGCAACTTGGTGTGGGAAGGCATTAGGAGGCAACAGGATATGAGAGGACAGCTGTCATGGATCACCAAGGTGTTGCGCTTTTAACAGGACACTAAAGTGCATTTCAAGTGTACATTCAACAGGACACTGATTTACACTGCAAGTGTGCATTGAACAGGAGACTGAAGTGAACTGCAGCTGCATTGAGAAGGCAAATTACTCAGAAGTCCTAACATAGCTTTTTCACTTTACAAATGGAGCTTTGTTTTATAAAAGAGCTTTTGCATGTCACATCACAAAATTTGTATGAACTCTTCTCACTTTCATGCCAGGAACTAAAGACCACCAAGGTCAGGGCAGCTCGAGCAACCCAGCGATTGCAAGAGGTTACCTCCGAATCAGGGCCGCTGTCCGAACTCCTCACCCTTAGGGTGCCTCTACCTTTAGATCCAAAGATCTTGTTGACAGGTACTGAGGATGCCAGTACTTCTAGGAAGGTACCTCATAGGTCTGGATCAAGATAACCAGAGCTTGGGAGTGGCATTTTGTTTTGTCATTGGGAGACTGCCTGACCTCTGCTGACATGTTGTTTGTTTTCCTCTGCTTCTCCTCACTGCTCTCACTACAACATATAGAGACTCTCAATCACATTATTCATTTACACAAAGCCTGTATCGCCGATTTTGTTTTCAGTTCTGACAGTCGTCCTAAATAAGATTTAAGCCACCTGAACATTTGTCACTGACTGCTGATTACTAAGCAGAGTGCTTTTGTCTCTGACTGATGAATACTAAGCCTGGTTCCATCAGAGTGCTTTTGTCACTGACTGCTGATTACTAAGCCTGGTTCCATCAGAGTGCTTTTGTCACTGACTACTGATTACTAGGCCTGGTTCCATCAGAGTGCTTTTGTCACTGACTGCTGATTACTAGGCCTGGTTCCATTAAAGTGCTTTTGTCACTGACTGCTGATTACTAAGCCTGGTTCCATCAGAGTGCTTTTGTCACTGACTGCTGATTACTAAGCCTGGTTCCATCAGAGTGCTTTTGTCACTGACTGCTGATTACTAGGCCTGGTTCCATCAGAGTGCTTTTGCTTCAAGAGTGCGCAACTGCCACTACGTCTTTCCTTCACTGTGGACTCTAAGCCTGTGAACTGGGTTCTACAAAAGAACCAAAGTAGCTCTTCAGGTTCTGGGACACATGTAGGCTCTACTAAGGCTTCAGGATTTGTATCAAGCACCTCTCAGCCTCCTCACAGTGGCAACTTAGAAGGGCGCAGCCAGTTGTCATCACCTAACCCATCTGTGTCTCTCCCAGAGTCTGCTGTTACCTCAACTCTTGGGAGGGACGATGCTCTGGTTGGCAGCAGCAGCAATAGAATGGATCGTCATCAGAGCAGCAGTGGCCATGGACCATTGTCACCTGCTGCACAAATCATTCAGTCGCTGCAAGGCAGGACTGGCATCATGGCACAAGGGGATCAGGCGAGAGAGGAATCAAAGCTGCATGAAATAGATTAACATCCTGTGAAACCTGACCTCTTCAGTTAAACATCCATTTGTGGTGGAATCAGGGCTGCTCTGATAAGACCACCAACAGACATCAGGCCACATGCTCTAGCACATTGAAATTATGTCAAGCCTGTGGGAGCGTCATAATTGAGAGTATCCATTTACACCCCTGCTCTGCTCCTAGTTGCCCGAGATGTCTCCTTTCAGCCTTGCTACATAACTGCTACATAACTGTGCCACAGGTCCGCTGTGTCATGATTTATAAGAAGGGAGATGACTTGCGCCAAGATCAGTTCATCCTTCAGATGATCAGTCTTATGGATCGTTTATTAAAAAGGGAGAATCTGGATCTCAAGATGACACCATACAAGGTAAGTAAATGTGTTTCAAGCCAAAACCTGTGATGATAGCAAAATAATACAGAAGTTGACCCATAGCATCTTCTACATTTTGCCACAAGTATGTCCATTGTAAGACTGTGAGAGCTAGACTGTTAGAGCTTCCTTATGATGTGCGCTTCACAAATGTTGACGGAAATGCTCTGTACTTATCTCCCAGGTGTTGCCCACGAGTAGCGATGATGGTCTGGTGGAGTATGTACCCTCCACGCCACTCTCCAAAGTCCTTTCTGAACACCGTACCATTCACAAGTATTTGGCACAATGGCAGTCTGAACCTCAAGGTGCAATCCTACATCACTTAGGGGTTTAGGGTTTAGGGTTTAACAAACCCTATTTCATCAGGGACTCGTACTATACTCTCATCTGCAAGCGTGTTGTGTGGTACATGCAAAGGCTGCCCTAGCATTACAAGCCCTTGTAGCTATCAGGGTATCATGCCACAAGATAGTGATGGCTTGAATCACTTGTGGTTATTCTTGTTAGACGTAGTTTAATGGTAATTAGACGTCATAAACAGTGACATAATAAGTCAAAGCAAACAATGTCTGCCAACACTATCTTCAACCTGTACCTCAGGTCCCTTCGGCCTGAAGTCAGAGGTCCTAGAAACGTTTGTGAGAAGTTGCGCTGGTTCATGCGTTGCAACCTACATCTTGGGTGTTGGTGATCGCCATCTGGACAACCTCATGCTGACCAGCGATGGTCGGTTATTTCACATCGACTTCGGTTACATCCTAGGCCAGGATCCTAAACCCTTCCCTCCTCCAATGAAGATCTGCAAAGTAAGTCCCTGAGCATCCTGGTACCCGAGTTGCCACAAATGATGCTCTGGAAGTAATCATAAGTGTACAATCATTGTCCACACTTTCGTCTGCTGTTGGTGCATTCTGTAGGAGATGGTAGAAGCCATGGGCGGGCAGGGAAGCGACTATTATGTGCAGTTTAGAATGTTTGCATGTGAGGCGTACAATATCTTGAGGAAAAGTGCTGACCTGATTCTGTCACTCTTTCATCTGATGGCTGGATCCTCTGCAATTGAGGCCATTAGACAAGATCCTGAAAAAGCAATACTGAAACTTCAGGTGAGGAATGATGTAGAATGATTGGCAATGTTGTTCTTTCTTGCGCTGATTTATTCTCAAATTCCAGGAGAAATTTCGCCTGGACTTCACGGATGAACAGGCTGTGGAATACATGCAGCAGCTGATCAATGAGAGTGCTACTGCTATAATGCCCCAAATTGTTGAGACAACTCACAGATGGGCGCAGTACTGGAGATAAAAGAAGAATGTATTATACATTAGATATCTGTTAGTCTCCTCACAATCATCGATTTATATGAGAGTGGATAAATTTCAGAATCTTAGCCACCTCTGAGATGTTTTTAACAATTTTAAAATCACACTGAATCAAATGCCGAGTCCGAACTTCTGTGATATGTAGAGGTTACACCGCGTCAGATATAACATTTCAATCTTCAATACACAAACATTCTACATCTATCTTAAGTTATGGCAGACGAGACTCACGGCTTAGCAGGAGAAATCCGGGCCTCGATCGTTTCAGATCAATTCGACCTTTCTGGATACACCGAGGCGCGCGTGAAAGACCTTGTAGTTGCAGCTTTCAGCACACCACTTACAGCCCCAAAAGAAATGGTTAGATTCACATTCTTAGTTGGTGGAGGGAAGCTAGTGAGGGCCAGGTCAGGCTCAATGCTTGCTTCTTCCAAATGTCACAAATATCTCATATCTGTATCTATCTTTATGTAGCCATGAGTAAAATTCTGTTCTCCCAATATATTTTGAGCAGACAAAGCTGAATGCCATCATAATTGTCATCTCAGGTATGATGAGGACCTCCCCAAATGGGTTGCTGCTGCCTTGAGGGCTATTGGTTACGCTGAAGACCGATCAGCTGCTGAGACATTTGATTCACAAGGTATAGCAGAAAATTTGACTGCTGCATTCTCTCAGCCCCTTCTATTGATCTTGGTATCAAGTGCTCACAGCTGAATTATCTCAGCCTACATTTAATACTGCAAGCCACGTTCACACACCAGTTGTAACACCCACTCCTTGATGTTAGGAACTTTCAAGCAGCAGCATGATACGGGTCAGAACTTGAAGTATGTCATCATCTATCCCCGAGTGGCATGTTCCACCTCCACATCTGGCAAGGATGAGGCAGTCATACTAGTAGACCCAAAGAGTCCTCAATACATCATGTGTGCTGCAGACCTGGAAGCATTCAAGACCAAATTCGGACAGAAGGTTTGTTAGTCTCCTTCCTCACCCCCTTGTGGCGTAATTACAGCTTGTTTCTTGCTTCAATCCTCCATCTCATTCATCTTGCTCGTGTGACAATAATCACAAACGGCATATCCTAAGTCCACTGCCCTCTACAATGAACTCCTCTGTATCGCATGTGCTCTGCTACTCAGATCAGCTCTTGGAGGCAAAGTAAAAGGTTGTTGAAAATCCTTCAAGACAACAATGAACAGGTGCTCAACATGATGTAGGAGAGACCCTTGAGCTTGTGTACTTCAATAGATATTTCCTGTCGGTCCTTTTGAACCTTGAAATGAAGTGTAGTACATACATGGTACATGATTTCACATGGTTAAAACAGTATAAAGAAGAAGTGCTGTGACAGCTTGTGTGTCAAAACTCTTCTGTCAGCAATCCTCCTTGGTGTGAATACCAAAAGGCCCGAGATTCTAACAATGGCTTCAAGTGTGAACCTCTGTGTCTACACAGCAACTGCTAACTCTCCTCTTCCTGCAGGTCAGAGCTATTGAGGCTAAACTCTGCACTGGTGCCCCGCTGACACCTCTGGAGCAGTGTGTGTATGACGGCAACTCTGGAGCAAATGAAGAGAAGATTGCCTGGCTCCAGGTGGGACTACTCTTCCCATAAGTCCTAACTTGATGTCATGGCACCTTAGGGGCTGAGTCCTACCTAAACGTCCTAAACCTTAAACTAGGCACCTTAGGGAATGTATCTGTATTTTGCATTCTGTGCAATCAAGGGAAGGTCCTTCATGCATGGAGTAGTTCAGTCATCATGTGCATGGAGTAGTTCAGTCATCATGTGCATGGAGTAGTTCAGTCATCATGTGCATGGAGTAGTTCAGTCATCATGTGCATGGAGTAGTTCAGTCATCATGTGCATGGAGTAGTTCAGTCATCATGTGCAGGGTGAGATAAGAAAGTATGTGGATGAGGGGCGTCTAACTGCTTCGGAGAAACTGGAGCTGCAGGCCTCTTTGGAGGCTAGCTTGAAGACAGTGGATGAAAAGATTGCAGAGGCCATCGCGGCAGACAAGCCGAAGAAAGCGGAGAAGCTTCAAGAGATGAAAGTGGAGGCCTTAGCCAGGAAGGCAGCTGCTGAAAAGATAAATCCAATCCAAGTGAGGCCTGTGGTGCCCTCTTTTACTCATGACTAGGGCATGAGTTATATATCACTACTTGCCATACATGAGCTGCCATTCCCTCATGGAAGTTAAAAGATTCAAATTGAAGATAGAGAAATACCAGATTATGTGTGGGATTGAGAGCTATAAGGACTCTAAACATCCCCCTATGGTAGATTTATAAGACATGATTATTTTATTGTGATTTTAACAGCTTCGACTGCGGTATGGGGATGAAGTAGTTCGATTACGCCTGCTGTTGCTTCCACTCATTGAGCTAGAGAAGAAGGGCAGGTCAATGTCACTTACCATGGATGACTTGACTATATTGAGAGACAAACCTGACATTGAAGAGGACATTGTGAAGCTGGAGACTGCCTCAAGAGGATGGTTTGAAGAGGAAGAGGACTTCCAAGCAAGGTGAGGGATCATAAGACCTCCTTGCGTCCTGAACACAATATTTCTAATCAGGTTTTGAACAATCTTGTTTTTGTTACAATGTTTAGGTGTGCGTTTGAGGCCAACACAGCTAGGATCAGATTTGAAGGGAAGAACAAAAAAGGTGCAAACGGTAAAAGTGGTACAGGAGCAGCCTCGAAGGGCAGTGGTGCCACTTGGTCAACAGTGGCTGCAGGTACTGGGGGGAAGAAAGTTGCATCTTCAGGGCCTACGAAGAAAACATCTGAAGGAATAGGGTTTGCAGCAGCTTTTGGTGCCAGCCTGAACAGTGATTAAGTTTCTGGCAGTTAAGCCTAAATCGTTTACTAAATCTGATATTTTTTGTTCCTATGATCATAACGATGACCGTTCATTCCTTGCTTCGGAGCTAGGTGAACAAGATAACGATTTTTATGACATGAAAACCTAAATTCGATGCTCTCAAATCTTTATTGGCATTGATTTAGATTCCTACAGAAAAATCTAGAAAGCTTGTGATGGACGAGATATGATTTCGAACATTCGCACAAGTTTGAAGCATTACAAACTGGGAACGCAGATACTGCATGCGTTTAGTAGGATGACCCTATACACAGCTTTAGTGTACGACTCTCCTGGTCCTCCAGAAGCTGTGCTTCAGCTTAGGAATCTAGAGAGCCCAGGAGCTCTATCAGAAGAAGAGGTCAGAGTGAAATTCCTGAAGGTGGGGTGACAGCATTTTGTACTCATACCAATGCTTCTTTTCAGGGCCTGTCTTACTACTTGTCATGAATGGTTTGGGAGGCAAAACATGTGTTGTCAGACAGATACCCCTCACCTACCTGACACTTTAATGTGTCGCAGGCCCCAATCAACCCTTCAGACATCAACACAATTGAGGGCAAATATCCCCTGGCTCCTAACCTTCCTGGTGGAGTCCCTGGACATGAAGGAGTGGGAGAAATCATAGAGGTTGGATCTCAGGTACCTTCAAGATACAGGAAACAGGGTTGCATTACTTGTAAAGTAACAATGAATCAAAATGGTGATTTCAATATCTCAGGTGAAGAATATGAGAGTGGGTGATTGGGTGGTCCCAACAGCACCGTGCTGTGGAACATGGAGGCAAGAGGTTGTCCTGCCTTCACGCAACCTTTTCTCACTACCACCCAACTGCATACCTTTGGAGGCAGCTGCAACACTCTGCATCAAGTGAGGTACAACAGAAGTGCAGTATCAACAGCTTTCTATTCCTCAGGAGTGCAATTCAGTGCTGATAGTATTTCTTTCTTTCAGGCTTTGTTGTTGGCACTCTACGATCATTGTGTTGACTTCACATAATGCACTTGGCAGTTGTTCCATTCACATTGATTTCGGATTTGTGGGTCCTAGAAGGATCATAATTCATTGAAACCATCTTGTCATTATGTAGCCCTCCATCTGCATTAGCAATGTTGGAGGATTTTGTCCAGCTGTGTCCTGGAGATGTAATAATTCAAAATGGAGCAACCAGTGCTGTCGGCAAGGTAGAGAGATGTTTTAGTTTAAAATGGAGCAACCAGTTATAATGGTCGATAGCTTGTCAGTTATCAGTTAAGAGATTGCTGGCGCAATGCTTTTTATTCATCCGAGCTTCCCATTACTGAAATGTGCATGCTTTATGATTGTTGTGTTCAGATTGTCATCCAGCTTGCAAGAAATATGGGTGTCAAGACTGTGAATATAATTAGACCCAGGTAGGATGGTAGATGCTGATGTATTTGTGTATCGCGCAGTATCCTTGTAATATAGGTTCACTGAATCAAGAGGCATTTATGTTGTTACAATGTATGACTTCTCACATTGTCTCTCCAACTTCTCCAGAGCTCATTGGGATGAGACAGTAGCTGAGTTAAAGTTGCTTGGAGCAGACATAATCACCACAGAGGCAAGGGCCCACGAGGATGTCAGTGAGTACAGGATACTCAGCCTACACGGAGACACATAAAATGTGACTTGGCAGTGTGTTCATTCCTTGGTTCCTGGCGCTCCATGAACTAAGATGATCATAGTACTTAGTCACATTTTAAGGTTTACAGATGACAGGTCTTAGACTGATCTGATATTGGCATGGCATGTAGAAGCGCATGGGATACCTCCTGCAGTTCTAGGGCTAAATTGTGTAGGAGGGAGTTCTGTTGTAGCCGTTGCAAAGCTCCTCAGGTAAGAGGTATTGACAGTACCACACATGTACTTATAACTCCATACAAGAAAGCCGTACCAATTGCATAGCTGATTGCAACCTGTTTAAGAAAATAATATGTTGAGATATCACGCAGAGATGGAGGGACGGTTGTGACATATGGCGGCATGAGTATGCAGCCGGTCAACATACCTACATCCCTCCTTATTTTCAAAAACATCTCTTTCAGAGGATTCTGGTTGAGTGGCAGGTAGAAATGCTTAGAGGAGTCACTGAAAATAAGCATCTGACTGTGGCATGCCTTCTTTTTTTACATATAAATCATGTGTGTGTGTTTTGGCAATGTAGCTCTGAGGGAAAGAAACTTACAGCTCTCAGCAAACTCATTGCACTCATTCAAGAAGGCGCATTAAAACCTGGGTAAGAAGGCTATTACCTGCTGCCTCGTCAGGTATCTGTGTAGTGTTTTCTGCAATTATGAAGGGAATGGTGGATTTTCTGAACATTTTCCAGCTGATCAGCTGTTTTAATTTACGTTATCATCATCGCCAGGCCAACCAAGAGTTTCAAAATTGGGCAAGTGAAGGAGGCGCTTGAATACTATAAGACTGAGCACCGCCCTTCAAAAGTCCTTCTGAACATGCAGTGAAGCCTTCTGGTACTTGAATAGAGGCGTTGGCTGGCAACTGTCTCACAATGAACAGTGTGAACCCTTTTCCTGATGCAATGACCCAGATTCAATAACTCAATTAGAGGGGTGCGCGGTAATGTAAGATTTAACCTGTAAGGATAAGAATGAATAAACCAACAAAAAGAAACAAAATCAAGGTAGTGCTGATTTGCTGGTAGAACCATGGCCATTTAAAGATCTGTCTTAATCCAGACAGCATAACATAAAATGGAGGAAAACGATTTTTTTGTGAGCATGCAAGAATGTCGAACGGAATGTCAAATTCATCATTCCAATTTGTCAAATTTTAGTGTTCCGACAAAAAAACTTTTAGTACTTCTAAGACTAACCTAATACCTGGACACTGCATCTTTGGTATAATTTGGGTGTAGGGACACAAGAAAAACTTTATGTTGTAACACTAAGCAGTTGGAGCAGGTGCATCATCTTTTGTCTGGGACCTTGAAGAGCTACCACTCCGGAACCCTCTCCCTCTTCCACCCCTTCTCTCTCGATCACCCCCACCTCCAGCGGCCCCATGATCAGCAGAACGCTGAGCAGGAGGAGGTCGGTCTTCCCTGCGTGAAGTCATGCCCTCTGCTGTATCAGCTCTTGGCCCTCTAGGACCACCTTGTGAGGATCTCTCCCCACCACGCTGAGGACGCTCACCTCTTTCAGCGCCATCTGCAGTCAATACGAAAAACACTAAGGACATCAATACATGTACTGCCTTAAACAGAAGATTGATCAGGGATGTGCCTTCGACTTTTAACAGAGTGTTGTAATTGTGGAACCTCAGCTAGCACAATTGATGCTTCCAACACTCTGTTAACATGTTGTCCTCTTAGGCAACTCATGATGTTGAATGTTTTGTTACTTTGAGAGTCCCACCTTTCCTACCATTACGATCTCCATTACGATCTGCATTGCGGTATCCATTGTACGGTGCATTGCCTCCGCCATAGCTGCTAGTATTGTTCCCATTGCCCCCACCCCGATTCCCCCTGATGCCTGTCTCAGCGCGCAAGCGCAGCAGGTGCAGCTTCTTGCCTCCTATCACAACCTCTGCTTTCAAGGCAGCTTCCATGGCAGTAGCATCCTCGTACTTGATGTGGGCTGACTTGGGACCATACCTGGTGTGATTGATCACAATGCCCTGCATGCCACCCAGCAAAGTGCCGTACTTGGAGAACTCAGTCATCAGCAGGTCCTCCGTCACTTCGGTATCCTGTTAAGGTTCAGGGGATGCGAGTTTAGTAAAATCAATTACTATTTTCAACTTGCACACATCTACTTACTTTCACATCTCATTAACATCACACATGCTGCATACTAGAAAAATTCGACGTATTTTGCACACCTGGGGAAAGTCACGAATAAAGATCCCATGCACACTGGTCTCCATGTTCGGAGCCTGTGGTCTACCTCGGGGGGCATTCACACCATTTGAGTTCACATGATTTTGGTGATGTGCAACAGGCGCTGTCTCCACTGGCTCCGGAGCTGCAGGGACTGCTGTTGGTTGAGCAAGTGGAGATTGTGTGGGTGTACCAGCTGCATTGAGCCGAAGGCGCTGGGCATAGGTCATGTTTGCAGAAGCAGGAGGTGCCACTACCCGCATAGGAGTGGTCTGCTTTATGGGTTGAGGGACAACAGCATCCTGAGCAGGAACTGGAGGCTGAATATCAACAGGCTGAGGTAATGCAGTGGGAATTGGGTTAGGAGGAGCAGCCTCTTTAGTCTGGGATTGAGCGGGCACAGGTGGAAGGACCTGCAAGGGATATGGAAGCGCATGTGAGCCATGTTTAGGGTATGATATGTCTTGAGGAAATAGTACTCACTTGCGGAGCATGAGGGCTTGGAACATGCATGTTTCCATTGTCTACGACATGTGTCCCAAAAGTAGGATACACTGCTGGGGCCTCCGCAGGTGACACACGCAGGATATCATTCAATACGAAATAACCTTTGTCTTGAGGAGCCTGAAGCAATATCAGACAAAGTGTTTATTCAATTCTGCAAAAAGTACAGAGTAAAACATACAAAGAACCTTACCAAAAAGAAAGTCTGGGTGAATTTGCAGTCTAGACCCTGTTAAAAAAGGATGTGGAATTTGTGTAAGGTCCATATGCATCAAAACTTTTTAACACATGGAGATACCTGCTTCTTCATTGTGCCACAAACTTGCAACACAACACCAGCGCCAGATGAGTGCTGAGCATCCACAAATGACGTTGTCACTTGAGCGCCTTGGATCGTAGCCATTACTTTTTCTGAAATCGCCTAAGTTAACATAAGACCGATGCGTTGTAAAAAGCTCGAAGCAAAACAATTGTACATGCAAGATCTACACCCTATTTTACCCACATTCAGCCCAGCCGCAAGCTCTGTATGCGTGGACCCATTTGACTCAACAATATGAATAGACATGGAGCTCTCCTCGTGATAAAATCGGAACAAAGCGTCGGGCATAACAGCCAGGACTTTGTAGTAGCGATCCAGGAACATCTGAGCTATCTGCGGGGTAAAGAACCAACAAATTATTATGAATGTTTAGTACCCAAAGATCTTGCCAGCCCACGTTGGAGAGGACCATTAGGTCATAACTGTGAACAGCATGTAGGATCAGCTAGGACATAATTAGAAGTCTAAAAATACTTGCATTGTGTGGCGTCAGGCTTGCAGCTTGCATAGCAGTGTGTGCCATGGTAATTGATAAGTTGCTTGGAAGCTTCTCTAGCAAGCACTTCCACGAAACTGCTTCTGCAAAAAAATCCTTTCACACTTGTTGTTTCGACTTCGTGTTGTTTCGACTCATGTTCAAATAAACCGTACAAACTGAATATCGTTGTAGGCAGAGTTCGTCGACTATTAAAATAGCTATTTCAAAATCCAGGAACCATGATAAAATGACCAGCAACACATTCGAACGAAAAACACTGGCCTCTCCAAGTCCAATGCAGTTGTATGCAAACAGAAATGTGTCAGATCACGTTGAGTTCCAATATGCATAAAGCCCACAAATTATCATGATCAGGATCTTTCCTTAAGCGACTTGAAGCTTTCTGCGGGTGTAGCGCACCCTACAAGGCTTGGGTCCGATCACCATGGCATTGTACTCAGGCTCAGGGACAGGATCCAGGAGCTCAAATTCAAAATTCCTCATTAGAACACTCCAGATGGTTTTGATCTGCAAGTATGCAAAGTTGGAGCCTATGCACCCGTGCCTGCCACCACCAAAGCCTACGAAGCCGAAGGGTGTCTTCTTATCCTCCTCACGGGGTGGGGCAAAACGGTCTGGGTCATACTTCAGAGGGTCCGCAAAGACATATGGCAGTGTGTGTGCAAAATTGGGTGAGGCAGCCACCACATCACCCTGCGTTCATGAGGACACATTTTATGACAGGACAGATTTGACACACAGCTTTCAAATATTGAAAATACACAGTGCCTGGATCAGGTTGTTTGGATGTTGGACATGCAACACATGAATTGAAGATAGTGATTTTCATTCATACCTGAGGAATATGGTACTCCTTGCCTGAGCGCGTTGTCACAGAGAATGGAGTCTTGGCATACCTGAAATCCACAGTATGGATAACATAGAATTTCTTAATAGAGCTCCCACTGTCCAGAAACATTTCACAAGGCTTTATCCCTGAGAGAAAAAGTTCACCAATCGATAGGAATGTAACCTGAATTCTCAGTCAGCATAATGGCGTGCCAGGAAACACTCAATCGCTGCGACTGAAGTTTATAAAAACACAAACATTAGGATGCACACCTAAGCACCATAGTGAGGTACCAGGAAACACTCAGTCGCTGCAACCAGAGTAAAAACACAAACATTAGGATACACACCTGAGCACCATAATGAGGGGAGGGTGCATCCTCAGGGCCTCAGTGACACAGCGGTGCAGCACATCAAGCTCTTGAAGCACATCATAACTGATTTCACTACCATGTGCTTTAATCATGTCCTGCTGCTCTTTCACAGCCTTGTCCCAAGAAATAGCCTGCATGTGTGGATAATGTTGACACAGCTTCATGCAGAGGATACATGATGAGTCAAAAATGTGCTCTAATGGCAACAAATCTTGATTTCACATTAATCTCATCAATAGAACTAAACAGACAAAGCAATCACAACTCTGTGCTTGTCATGTCTCCTTAATAAGAGAGACACTAGAAGTGAGCAATTGAAACATTAGGCGCAACATGGCTAGGATAAGGGGATGTTACATGCATTCAAGACTTCATATGGATATATTATACCTTGTTCTCTGTCATATACAGGCCAGTCCAGGCGGTGGTGATAGAGCTGGTGTGCTGGCCAGCAAACAAGGATGCAATGAGCAATCCACATATTTCCTCATCGGTGGTGTGGCGACCTCCATACACATTCTGGTACCTTCAACCAGAGGAAGGTAGGATCATATTAGCTGCTGTGCTATAGCTGTAAGTTCCTTTTTTTTAAGTTGCAGCCCATATCTTAGGTGAAGGGAGAAAGTTGTGGCTCATTGAAGTTTTACATACTTCGCATCAATGAACTGTTGGAGAACATCTTCCTCCTTTGCACCAGAAGCCCTTCGCTCTCTAACAACCTTGGCAAAAATGTCTCTCAGCTCCTTGCGAGCCCTGTTGAGAAGTATAGAAATTGAAGCTGCGGAGGATTCACTTGATGAGCTCTAGGTTTGATACCTGTCCCGCTTGCGATGGGCTGGAATAGGCAAGTAGGGTGCAATTGTGGAGATAGGGATCATGCCCTCATCCAAATCATGCAGCAAACTGGACACTTTCTCAAACATCTGCTCTCGCACTTCACGACCTGCAAAGTGAGTAATTATTTTTTTAAAGGATTTCCAAACACGCAGTTTTAAGAACAACTGAGGTCTTCAATAGAGAGCAGTGTTTTTTCAACACATTGCAAATGTGCAATGCATCAGGGTCTCGACTGATGTCCGTCTGATAGTCTGCAGTCTCACCTAAGAGTGTTCGTGCTGCTGTAAGCGTGACTAGCTTGCTGAATTCTTCAGCAAAGTCCACAACACCCGTCTCTTCCCATTTTGAGAAGTAGGCCTTCAATGACAGTTAGAAGTCATGGTGAGGATATCAAGTGCATCAGAATTCATTATATTTCCAATCATACCTCAGCCTCCATTACAAATTGTGGCACATATTTCTTTAATCTGTCCTTTTTTAGGGCCTCAGTGAAAAATCGAAATTGTTCTGTCCGAATCTTTTGTTCAACATCATACACGACGCCTGGTCCAAACGTAGGGACGTTAAATTTGTAGACCTGCACATAGAATGACAACTTACTTCTAGTTATCAGATCAGTAGGAAAGATAAAAGTCACACCTCCGTTTGGCTCATCTCATCATCAGAAGCTTTGAAGAAGTGAGGAGCGACATCAGGACCGATTAAAAAAGTGATCCGTTGAGTTGCGACGGGTACTGTAAAAACTTCCCCGTATCGAGAGTACCCTGCGAGATTTTGGACTAATGTTAATTGCGCAATGAAAACTTGAGCAATGAATCGTTAAATCAGGGCACCTTCACTTATGAGTCCCCATGGTCCTTTCAAAAATTTTAACAATCCGCCTATGAACGGAACATCCTCGAAAATCGGAGGCTTTTTACCAACGAGTAAACTGTTTTGAATAAGGCGTCCCAATATTGCAACCACAATGGTGAAAATAGCAGCTACGATCACAAGGACACCGGTATGCATTTCAAAATTTGAAGCTAGTGTGCCTCAAGTAAATAAAATTCTTGTGATCATAACCATGCGTACATGCCCAACAAATGTCATGGGCATGGGCATGCCTGTATGTCGGAAGTTCCAAAACGTAATTCCTCCACTAGGCTTGTCATGAAAGGGTAATGATCTCAGCTGTTACAAGGAAATTCACCTGCTGTATCTCCCATGCCTCACCTATGCAGCCTGCACAGCGCATGCATGTTGCTACTTGTGTGGCAAAAACCTCCATTCAGATGACATTGGATCATGCAAAGATTCTTTCTACCATGATATCATATGGTTCAGCACCACCTCCTGATAAAGTTGTGGAGACAATGGCTCTTATGGGTGGGCAGCAACTTCAACATGTTACTTTTATCTCACATCATTTTCAGCCTGTTTCATCTCCCCAGGCAGCATACCATTACGAGAATTGGGTTTTAATGAGGCAGACTTAGAGGTAATAAAATATACACTAACTTCTTCATTCTATTCAGCCGTTGACATCGAAAGCAATTACCATGAGCACATGGCTATGAGCTGTACATGCAGTCATGCATGCATGCATAATAGATCAATCCTCAAAATGTGATATGGAATTCAGAAAAAAGCGCGTTGTGATCATTAGGAACCTCAGACCTCCGGGCGAAAAGGTGACAGACCTTGGTATGACTTTGGTGCCGCTGATTTCTGGAGACGACGGTCCTCTGATAGTGGACTCAGTAGGAACCAGATAACCTTCATGGAGATATATGAGGACCCTTCCCTGACCATGGGCATCTTTTGTTTTCCTCCTGGAGCCTCCATCCCGCTTCATGATCACCCTGGGTGTGTACCTCTTTCTGACACATGCAACAACATGGTCTTCACTTAAAGACTGGTAATCTATCAACTTCAGATATTTTCAAGTATGTTGCCCCTCATAATTGTCTTGATTCATTTTACCTGTGCAACAAGAATTCTTCTCTTCACATTGTGCAGGATGACTGTTTTTTCCAGGTGACTATCAGCAAGTTCATGCAAGTGACAATCATCAAGTTCATGCAAGTGACCATCATGGAGTTCAAGCAACTTTAATCACATTCTTGTAAAGACAGTGAGCTGACTGATGAGTTCAGAAGGGACTTCCAAAGGTTCACCGCATTCAGTGATTGAAATAAAATGCCCATGATTACCCTCTCCAACTGTATCTTTACATTTTTATCCTAGAATAATTTTTGAAATGTGTTATATGAATATTACGTTTATGGATCACCACCAGTGTATCAGTTACTAGTTGTGTTTTGTCGAGTTAGCTGAGAACTTCAGGGTCATTCACTGCCAGGGCATCTCCACTCTTGAACAATAATGAGTAACAATAATTCACTTTTCATTTAACTTTCAGATGACTAACAGTCAAGGATTGTATGAAAATTCAGGTTGTTGTTTGGGCGCTTAACAGTTCGCAGTTATGACTGGGCAGACCACAAACAAGTGGGTCCTGAGCTTGCACCCAGACTAGGCCACAGGAGGTTGGCAACCCTAGTAGCAGCTCAGACAATAGAAGCAACCTCAGACAATTCATCTCTAGTCCTTTATCCAACCTCAGGTATGTTGCTTCTATGTGTGTTCAGTCCAGCCCTCTGTCCACCTGAGGTGTGCAATTAGGGTTTAGGGTTTAACCTGTATTAGGTGGGTAATTGAAGTGGAGTAGGCATTGTGTATCTAGCTCAGAACTCAACTTCTTGTATCATTCCATCAGGCATGCCATTTAAGTCCATGCGTTTCAACTTTTGCAGGTGGAAATCTACATGAATTCACTGCAGAGACAGCCTGTGCAGTCCTTGATTTGCTAGTTCCACCATACTGCCCTTCCACTGGAGTGGACTGCACCTACTACAAAGAGATGACTTTACCAGCTCAACTGGGAGATGAAGTGATCCTCGAGGTATGGGTCTGTCCCTGAACATGTGTAAATAAATGTTATGTTCATGTCTGTATACCAGAGGCCACGATTCATCATGTTGAGTATGTAGAGATTACGCCAAAGTAGCTCATGTAGATCTGACGGATTGTTTACTTTTGCGTCCTGGGCAGGCTATTCCACAGCCTTCCTCGTTTTCAGTTAAAAATACGTACTTCAAAGGTGTACCAGTACAATGATCTAGGTGTGATCACATACCTAAATAGAATGGCTGTTGATGCAGGCTTTGATAAGTGGTTCATTATTGTTGAGACTAAAGATGTTACCAAGCACCTATTATTCTTTTATCCTCTGGGCCCTTGGGGATAGATTTGAATTAGGACTCAGTAGAAAGACAGAGGATGCTGACCTCAGGGTCAGGGCCTTGTATTTGCCAGTGCTCATCCGCAAAATTATAAGTAGGTTCCAACATGATTGATGTATGATGAATTCATGGCTCATGAAAATCGGGCTCAGCATGGTCTTCCCTAGCACACAAGCAACTGAATGTAGTTGAAAACAACGATAAAGTGGTTCTTTTGACGATGAAAAAGATACAAAGCATCCATCCAACAATGCATGCAGTAACTGTTCGGTCTACAAAGCTGCAAAAGGAGCTGTCTTCTAGTCACTTGCTCATAACTGCTTTATGAAGAGCCAGAAGGAAGTCCGCATAGGAGGAGGTTGCCGGCATCCGATCCTCTACCAAGAAGGGCATCATCTGCACCTGAGTAGGAGAACACGTCACATGCTCTCAAGAGGATACCATACCTACGTTCAGGATTCAGAAAGAAACAGGATCACTAACCTCTTGTGGGGAGCCTTGCCGTACTACATAGACCTGCTGGTACAGGGGCCGCCCTGATCTCAGACAGGTAAGCACTCTGTTCAAGCGATCAGAGAGGGGTGTCCCTCTTGACGGCTCCACAGACAGCTGCGATGGATCTAGCACTTGCAGGTCATTCCCAAACACCTGAATAAGAGCAACAGTAGTAGGTGGATCAGTCGTAGGTTCTTGATCACTTACCACATACGGAAAATAAATAACAAACAGTAGGCTTCTCAAACAGTTTCTACAGGCCTGAGGTCCAAGCCATTAGCTCTCACCTCCATAACCCATTCCCTGGCCACCCTGCGTCCCACCCACAGCAGCAGCACCCTCCCATTATCCACCACATAAACACCGTCCTCACTCAAAAGCGGTAGTGAGGCGGGGGCAGGTAGAGGCAGCTGCACTTTGTTTTGGGCATCTGGTAGTCCCCAAGGATCAGCTGGGTCATGAACAGGATACAAGGTGGGGTACAGCAGCCGGCACAGCTCCGGGATCCCTGCCTCCATGACCCAGTGGATAAGTGCCATACGTTCATCAGGACTCACATCCTTGGCACCTCCTCTGTCAGAACACAGAGCGACAAAAAGTGAGTGTTACCTTCATCCCTAATTATAAGGGTGCAGCAGTGGAGACACAAATGATGCAAATGATCAGGGACAGCTTGACAAATAACCAAAAACTAGAACACAAAGCGTAAGGATCCAGAGATTTCATGTACCTCAAAGCCCCACATCTTAGCAAACCCAGTGTCCACAACGGCAGTAGTCGTAAGTTGGGAGGGTAGATGAGCTTGTTGGACTGCCTGAGGCTTGATGCATTCAGGATCCGGAACTCTTTAAACAGCGCAACCAGCTGCATAGTTCAGAATATAGAGACAGTAAGGACCTGAAGCTGAGACGAAGCAGAGATAATAAAGAAGACTATCCTTTTGACATCCCTGCAAATGGATTGCATGTTCTGTTCTAACAGCTACCCCAACATCACCCTGACCCTTATCTTTGATCTTACAGCTATCATCCTGACCCCTCAGTGTGTCCACCCCACACCTTGCTCTGCACCATTTGCCTTGTCTCCTCTAGTTTTGACAAGAGAACTTTCTCTACAGCCATCTTGGCAGTGATGCAGATGAGCGCTGCCGCGTCTGCCCCGTTGTACAGATCTGACAGGTCATTCACAACAGGCACTGCCAAAGTGTGAACCCTGGGAAACGTTCATGAGAGAAAACGTTTGGATTAGAGGCCCTATCAAGGTTAAAAACCTTGTTTGGATAAAAAGCAATACACAAACTTTGGAAAGGAGTGCCCAGACATGCTGTGAAACCCATGCACTAATGAGTAATCACTACTTCACACTAATCAGCCTTGGAGGACCCATCACTACTTCACACTAATCAGCCTTGGAGGACCCATCACTACTTCACACTAATCAGCCTTGGAGGACCCATCACTACTTCACACTAATCAGCCTTGGAGGACCCATCACTACTTCACACTAATCAGCCTTGGAGGACCCATCACTACTTCACACTAATCAGCCTTGGAGGACCCATCACTACTTCACACTAATCAGCCTTGGAGGACCCATCACTACTTCACACTAAGCACGAAGGTCAAAGTATTGAGTACATGGTTGCACCTGATCCTCCTCTCCCCATTTGAGCTGGTGTACAGCAGTGCACACTGCACAAAGGCTACAGGCCCAGGCACAATGTTCTCCTCATGAGCAATCTGGACTGCAAACGACTTATCAGGATCACAGATTGGTAAAGCCAGGAGGTCAGAGGACCTGCAGGGAAATGCAGAAGACACTGAACACCATCACAGGCAGTTGGGTCTCACATTTTGACATGCATAATTCCAAAACTGTTTAAGAGCTGCCATCGCATGCTTTCTAATCATGAGTTTTCTTTAGAGTTTGATCAGGGGCAACATAGGTAGAGAGCGCCTCTAACCTGTTGTGGAAATGCCCATGGAAAGTTGCAATCTTCAGCCCTCTGCTACATCTAACTCTCATGACAGCCTCCCATGCAGTTGGACGTGTCAAGTTATGATGAACCTAAGACGAGGCTTTCAAATTTAAGAAAATATAATATGATGAAGCAATCTATGCAATATGCAGAAGCCACATATCAAAAAGCCACATGTGGAAAGAGTGTCTTTTATTGCAATGAACCCCGGGTTGAGAAAAGAATCAAACAGCTCATGACAAGCGTACCTCCTTCATGAGCTTGATCTCATCCCTCATAGATACAAAACCAGGATAGTAGTAAACCTGAGATTAGGACCAAACTTCATTCATTGTCAAAGGAGCAGAAGACCTGCTATAACATAACGGGGTGCTATCAATTCAAGCATATTTTCACCACTTGTAAGTGGAGATGAAGTGAAAATAAAGCATGATGTAAAAAGGGAAGGCTCTTACCTCCCCACTGGTGTAACGTGGAATGGCGGCAAGTGATGCTAAGTCCATGTATGAGCCTCCAAATGTGAATAAATCCACACCAATCTGTACTCTACTGCACTCAGCAGCAAACCTTTTGTAAAATGCATCGTCAGGGCACCTCAGGGTAGCCTCTTTCTCTGTGTTGTATAAGTTAGGGTTCTCTCGCCCCACTTTGATTTTCCCAATACCCAAAGAGGGGACAGCAGTCTGGAACACCAACATCTTTCCACCCAGGTGTGCCATCACCATGAACGCAGCCTGTATGTCAGAAAAGAACATTCCTCCTCATGTTAAATCATGTATCATCTTTTCATATGCGCAGCAAGTCCACTGTACACAATCAGCTGTCATGATGTCACAACTTTGAGTGAGAATCAAAATGCAGACCATGGGCAACATTCAAGGACTAAAATCACACTAGCTCCCTCACTTGCAAAGCTGGCCCTGTTGCACTGTCAGTCACGTTTGTGTTCGCAAAGTTGCCAGGCAGTGCATCCAGAAGTGCATCCACTACACTCCTTGACTCAGCCAGGTTGACCAGCAGATCATCCGGCAGAGGAACAAAGGGTTCGTCAATTTCTGGCACCACCAACATCTGAGGCTGAGCCAAGCCAGCCTTGAGGTTGTAAAAGTGCAATGAGCTGCGCCCAGGAACAGAATCATGCACAATCACGATCAGGAGCTGTAAAACCCATGCCAAGCACTATCAAAAAATTTTGGCACAGCTACCTCAAGGGAGTACAAGGGCTGCAATATGTGGCGGACCTGTCAAATGTGATGAACCCAATCATTGTTCTTTCATCCCCTGGTAGCTCATCCAGGCTGCTCTTTATGGCTTTGCTAATAGAGGTAAGTGCCCCCGAGGAGATAGCAGCGTACGTGACATCAATCACAAAGAAATATACGGGTGGTTGTGGAGGGCGGACCTATAAGCAACACAGCACACTTGATAAGAGAGCAATCTCTACTCCGTACTTATTGAACCAGATCTTCAGAAATCCCCCGGGTAAGATGTGTTCGAACGACCTCATACACACATAAGTCACATGTTTCAATTCTTCAGTTAAACAAAGCAAACATAAGGTAAGGTACAAGCTCACCATGTACTCTGCTGGTGCCACATAGCTCACCATGTACTCTGCTGGTGCCACATAGCTCACCATGTACTCTGCTGGTGCCACATAGCTCACCATGTACTCTGCTGGTGCCACATAGCTCACCATGTACTCTGCTGGTGCCACATAGCTCACCATGTACTCTGCTGGTGCCACATATTCCACTGTCCCCTGGCTCAGCTCAGGTCTGTCATCTAAGTCTCTTCGTCGTCCATTCTGGTCCAGATTACAGAAATACTCAACAGGAATCTCGTTCAGCATCCCACAGACATTGCACCGGAACCTTCAAGACCAGCAGGAGTTATTGCGGCACGTCAAGCTTAGTCTGGATCATTGACATGATCCAAAGTTGTATGTAGCAAGATGTCAGGAGTGAGGCACGTGGTAGATCACACTTTCAATGCATTCACTTACCTGCCTTGATTTCATCATATTAGACAATCCTAAGTAATATTACAACAAGTTACTCTTCTTACTAGCTGAGTCAGCCCTCAACCTCCTAATTTCCACCAGCTCAGCTTACCTCCTACCACTATCAGTCCACTGAACAAATGGATTCATATATGTCCTGCATTTCCGACATCGTACAATCCCTGCACCACCCAAGTTGATAAGAGGAACTGTCCTTCCTCTTGCTTCATCAGCCATGGGGTGAACAATCACACCCACTGGCAAGGCCCATCTGACAGGAAGGCACATTCAGGTGAGGCATCACATGAGGTCATGAAGCCTTTGGCACATCAGAGTCAGGTACACCCTCATATTTCTTTTGTCCAAATAGTCTCATCAAAATGCAAGCAAGCAAATGTAGAGATGAAGCCTTCATTTTTTCGCTCCCTCACATATCACAACATCTAGAATACTCCTCAGGTTTTGTAATAAATGCATTCATCCTGCCCTGCACACCTTGCTCTCAAAGCTGTGCTGTTAGGAATGCCATTTACTGTGAGCCTCATGTTGTCTGGTGAGCAGTTGCCAGGGTCACAGGGAGGCTGTGCATCCTGGGCAGAGGCTGCTGCCAGGCCCACTGGGCGAGGCATCTGGCCCAGGTCAAGACCATCCTGAGGCACAGGTCCTGAGGGTCCCATGATGGTGCCCCCTGGCCCTAGCGCTAGGGACTCAAAAGTCTCCGCCAGCCGCTGTAAGAAGTATTAAGAGTTGCTTTGCAGTAATAGAAGAACAAGCCCATCAGCCAACAAAGTGTTTGCGGATTTGATGATGGGTGTTGTCTCAGATGTCTTATGAGATTAAAAAACACCTTTTGTTAACTTGAAATGGACAAGACTCACTTGTGCTCCATATGGATCATAGCCAGGCGCACCCCCAGCCCCCCCACCTCCGAAACCTGGTGGACCTGGAGGCATCATGCCACCAGGTCCTAATGGGGGAGGTGGGCCAGTCATCATAGGAGGAGGTCCCATGCCAGGCTGCATGGGACCTGGTGGAGCCATGCCAGGCTGCATAGAGCCTGGTAGGGGCATGCCTGGCGGAATAGCACCAGGTGAAGGCATACCAGTTTGCATTGGTGTGGGTGATGTCATACCTGGCTGCATAGGACCTGCCGGAGCTGAGAGCTGCTGGATAGACCCAGGTGGACCCACCGCACTTCTCAAAGGTCTAAATGCAGGATTGACTGGCTGCATCTGATTTGGATTCAAGGGCCCAGGTACCCCAGGTGGTACACTTGTTGGCACTGGCCCTGGTCCTAGAATGGTCCCTGGAATAGTACCAGGCCCTCCAGCAGGAAAGGGCATCAGAGGGCGCGCAACCCCTTGCATATTTCCACTTTGGGAAGGGATTGGCACTGCGCCAGGAGGGCCCACAGGCACTCCCAGGGGTCTCACAACAGAGCTCCCTGATGGTCCAGGACCTGAGAAAGAGCCTTGACTCCCTGGCCCTTGAGGATTTACATTGAAGGCAGAGGTTCCAGGTGGATTAAAGGATGCAGGGAAAGGGCTTTGACCGGGGTTTGCAGCAATCATGGGCCGAACAAGTCCAGGTATTGGGGGCATCCCTGTAGACGCAAGCAAAGCGATGACTTATAACATATGAAATGCTATTAGGGTACAGTTATAACAAGGCAAGTGACAATTTTGAGAATGAAAGTTGAATAATGCATGAAAGGCATGAAATTGATCTACGTCTTTCTTACAACATTAAACTACCTTGAGGACCCAAGTTTCCTGAGGATTGTGGCTGGAAACCAGGGCCACCACTTGGGAGAGGAGGCGGCTGCATACCTACACTTCCCATTGGATGTGACATGCTAGGAGGAAATGGAGTTCTTACTCCTATACCAGGGGGCGGTGCCATGGGCATTGTACCTGCTTCAAAAGTTTTGGGACTACACATGATGGTTCTGTTGAAGACTGAAAGTATGAAAGTTTGGTAGATCTGAGATGCAAGTGATCCACATTTTACAAGCATAACCTCGAAACATAGAGCTCAAACATATATATGACCATCCTGATCATTAAATGATGACTGCAGTTATGATGTTGAAGATCCGATGACAAAAACCTAAAGTCTACAGCAAATGTACGCTATGCATGGACAGACCGGGATTTGAAGGCTGCATTCCGCTGGGGTTTACAGCATTCGGTCTAATGCCACCTGCAGAGAGAGCAGTTTTCGCTTCAACCCTAGGCGACGATCATCCCCATAACATTACATTGAGATAAGAAAATGCACCTGGCTGATGGGGGCCAGGAGGAACGAAAGGCCCTGACATGCAGATCTACGGGCTCTGCATTTTTGAGCAATGTGCCGTATTTATTAATCCACTCATCAAACAATGTACAATAGTATTCTACTGTGACGTGACAAGCTATTCTATTTGCACGCCGTACTTTTTATTCTTGTGTGGACAATTTTATATAACGATTAACATAGATATTTTAATATATATATTGCATATCGATATTTTCAGTTAGGACTAACAACATCGTCAAGGTCACTGAAATTATGCTATAAGGTGCTAGACGCTCTCTCATTGTGAGTCCTGATCTAATTTTTCTCTACAAACTCATTTGTACGAATTCATCAATACATTAAATGAAGGAATATTAACAAGCTATGAATCTAATTTCAAAAGTGAGGCACCAAGTTGACAATCAAACTGTCATTATCTTTAAGTTCAATTGAGAAAGCACACTTGAAATCCCTTGAAGTCTCCTCATTATCACCTCCTGAATGAGAGGTGTAAACAGGATACGCATGTAAGGAGAGGCTCTCTGCTATTGGCGCCAGGATATGTTGCCTGATGATCCCAACCAGGGGCTTCAAACCATGTGTTGAAGACCTTCCCTGTTCTGAAAGAAGCCGAACCACATCATGCGTCCAGGTGACCTCAGACACTTGATGGTACATCATCTGGACCTGATCTCTCAACTGTGCAAGTTGCATCTCCACTACCTCCATGCCGGCATCACTTGACATGTGGCTGAAAGGCACGACCACATCCACAGCTGCCATTAGTCCTTGCAAGGTAGGTGAGGTGCTATTCGTTGCTGAGGAGAGAGCCCCCCCAAAGGAGTACCCCTTTATACCTGCCGTCTGCTGACTTGATGCGCTGTCAATAGCCATTGCTTCTGTAGCTGTAGCCTCTGACCTCAAATGAGCAGCAGCTGTTTGAGATGTCACGGAATTGTAGATGAAAGATTTCACCCCGTCTGAGTCATTCGCCACACCCTTGATTTTTTGATGGGCTGCGTTCCAACATGACTGACTGCTGGATACAAACTTCTGACTTTCAATGCCGGCCATCTGGCCATGAGATTTGCAAGACAGACTGAAAATAACAACAGCATTCCTGAAAGAGGCTGTTTTGCCATCTGAATCTGTCAGCTGCCCTTCCTCCACAACTTTCTGCAATATCTCCACAACCTGCATTGTCAATACTAACTAATTAATCATCAACCTTCAATTAAAGGTGCACTATAACACCAATCGAACACGGTAACATATCCCGCCTACAGTCTGAATACTGACGACTCCTAAAGCATTTATGCACACCTCAGGGTGAGCCTTGTCCACATCCTCAAACACAACAACCTGCCCAGGCCTCAGCCTCAGTGCAGATGTCAGCAATCCACCTCTTCCATGTCCTATGTAGCCTGGTGGAGCCCCAATCAAGCGAGAGATGGAGCTACGCTCAGCATACTCTGACATTTGCAGCCTCAGCATGTGACCTCTACCTGACGAATGGACCTGACCAGATCTGGCATCCAAATGGCTGTCAGGGAAGAGAAAGCGTGCAATTTCCTGTTGCAAGAATGTACGGAATTCACAAGTAAGGGCTTGTCTGCTTACAGCCCATAGCTGGGGGATGAGTACATGAATGGTGGCCAGCATTTTGAAAATAGATGTAAGAGGCATAGCGGAATGCTATTGAAGGCTGTACATGATTAGAGTTTATGTCACAACACTGATACCAGGTATGACCAATAATGGCATATTATGTAAATATATGAGGTTATAGAGCCCAGGCATGACAAGCAACTTCAAGTTACAAGGCATGGTGAGTCCAGTCATGACATGCAACTTCAAGTTACAAGGCATGGTGAGCCCAGGCATGACAAACAACTTCAAGTTACAAGGCATGGTGAGTCCAGTCATGACATGCAACTTCAAGTTACAAGGCATGGTGAGCCCAGGCATGACAAGCAACTTCAAGTCAAAAGGCATGGTGAGCCCAGGCATGACATGCAAGTTATGCAAAAATCCTGGTTTGACGTACTGACCATAATGATGTATCATGCAAGACTGACCTGGCAGGCAGTTGTCTTGCCAACACCCTCAGGGCCCGACAGGACAAGGCTTAGACCAGCCCGTGACGATTGCCTGTGATGGCTATTGAGACTGCTTGAGAAATCACTCAGACCCAACCGCCATGCCCTGATCCCAAGGCATATAACCTGTCCAAGGGCATTCTTCCTTATATCAGACTGAATGCATAATAAATGAGGTCCACAATGAGTAAATATGGCAGATTATGGTCTTGAGTGTTTGATGCATGCAGCAACAGGGTCATGCCATGCACCTTGACTGCCTCTGACTGGCCTTTTACTACATTGCCAAGCTCAATCTCTAGTCTCTGAAGTGCTTTCAGCTGAGAATGCTTGCTCAGCCTGGCAGCTGGGACTCCGGACAAGGTTGCCATCACATCCAGAACATCTTGTTCTTCTACTACCAGTGGCCTGCGACCTTCATTTGGAGTCTCAGCTACTTGTTGCAACGTTTCAAAAGCGCTTTGCGCCTGGATGTGGAAAAGGCTAGTAGTTTGATGTTGTCTACTCCCTGTAGTTTGATATTGTCTACTCCCTGTAGTTTGACCTTTACATTGTGACGTCGATGGGCTAACCTTTGCATCCTCCAGTGTAAACATTGACTCAAGGGGTGGTGACTCTGTCTTTGTCCTGTGAATTTGACTATGAAACTGATGGGCAGTGCTGACTCTGGCGGCGACAGCATGTGGGACCGGCACTGAGGAGGAGGAGGAGGAGGAGGAGGTGCTAGCAACAGCTGATTGAGAACAGTACAGGGGAGGAGATGGAGGAGGTTTTAGTGGGAAGGCAGACGTGCTGCTGTTCAGGAGTAAGGATGCTCCAATCTGCAACTTCTCTGGTGCCATGTTGAGGAAGCGAGTGCTGCAGCTTGGGCACCTCAGGCGCAGCATGACTGCAGACACAGCATGTTAAAGAGTTATTTCAGTTGCAGCATAACTGCAGGCAGAGTATGTTATTGAGTGAGATTTTGAATTTGGACTTCTGTCGTCTTCTCTGGACTTGAAACATGCTACAGGCACATGCCCTTGAATTCAAACTACATAAGAAAGTACAGCTTCTGGTACCTGGAGAGGCTTGCACCAAGGTACCACAATGTGGACATGGTCGTTCTTCTATAGTACGCCCTCTGCTGTTAATGCTTTGAGGAGCCCATGCACCCTCTCCAGCGTTTTTCAAACTGCACTGTGGATCATTTCTGTGCATGCCTCTGCCATTCATGGCCAAGCTAACTCTTAACCGCTCCTCAGTTGTTTGACGGTGCCCTGTAGTGATATCATACACAATCATCACAGTGATGACCTCTTAAATGATAGATAGCAGCTCATCAAGCAGTCTCCTCATCAACCACTGCCATGCATGGCATCATCTAATCCAACAGACACAAGGTGAACACAGACACTATATCAATAAGTCTCTGTATTGTAGTAAGAATTTACACAATCAGACCCCTGCTAGTTCTAGAATGACACCTGCAGGTCCTGGTTGTGGTTCAGAGGGCGTGGCGCCAAACCAGTGTAGTAGCTGCTGTCGACGTGCTTCTTGTGATCCCCACCACCCTTGGCTGGATACCCAACCATCCCAGTCCTGGATAGCTGAAGCAACAGATCCATCTGATCCGCCAGCTGAGACAGGAGGATCTAGATCTGATCTGCCAGCTGAGGCAGCTGAGACAGGAGGATCTAGATGAGAGGGATGTAGAAGCTGCGAAATGTCAGGTGCAGGGGTATGTACATGAGGTGACTGGATCTTGCCACTGATGCAAGCTGAAGGTATAGCTGGGGATCCAGTATGAGTGTTATGATTGGCACAGGACGCGGCTGGGCTGGAGGAGCCATTGAATTGCATAGGATGAACATAGGTAGGAGGTTCATTAAATCTGTTACTGGAGTGGTTGCTGCAGTGCACCTCACTCTGCTGGACCTGCTGCATTGGCACATGTGGATCAGCTGTGGTATCATGATGAATCTTTAGCCATGACGATGAGGGAAATGAGGCTGAGCCTCTTGACACCTGTCCTGTCTGTTGAGCAAACTGAACCAACCGTTCCTGGAAAGTCCCATTAGCCTCCTGTGAATGATGAGAAAACTCCTCCTGCTGAGTCAGGCTTCCACGTAGACTGTGATCTTCATCATGCCCTGCAGTATATAGATGCTCATTGGCTCTGTCTGCACCTGCACCTCTGGTAGTTGGCCTTTGATGAAGGCTTATAGAACCACAGGCTGCTGAGTTTAGAAGCACCACTCTTGAAGCTGCCTGTTGAACAAAGTGGAAATTCGATTACCATTATGGTCTAGTCATGGGCATATTGGACCACACCTAAAGTCATGGGCATATTGGACCACACCTAAAGTCATGGGCATATTGGACCACACCTAAAAGAAAAGAAATGCATCATGGCTGCACTCACCTCGTCTATGACATCAATAGCAGAGTCAGGCAGGCGCCGGTCAGGTATGTACCTGACACATGGCAGCAGCACAAGCTCAGGACTAGGTCCATAAAAATAGAGTGAAAATGCACCAGCTCACTCATTTATAACAAGCTGGTACGCTTATCACAGTTTCTACCAGGAGTCGTGTTGTATGTTGCAACAGCCATGGCCCTAGGTAGTACCTCGCTGCACCTTCCACCGCAGACTTTAGTGCTTCTCTTGTGAAAGTAACACCATGAAAGGTCTCGTATCTGGGTGCCAGGCCTTGCAGCAGGGTGAGACTGTCTTGTACACTGGGTTCTTCCACCAGCACAGGCTGTAATGGCAGAAATAGTGGTTTAGGGCAGGCCGTCAGAACACATAGGCAGCCAGGCATGCTTGTGTAAGCAATGGCGAGCATGAATGCATGAAACCACGATTAAACAGCTATCAGACAAGTACACCTGGAACCTCCAAATCTGTAATATGCAAAGAGCCGTCAGGCACACTCACCTGGAACCTCCTGGCCAGTGCAGGGTCCTTCTCAAAATTCTCTCGATACTCATCCAGAGTCGTGGCACCAATGCATTGCAAGTTCCCTCGCGCCAAGGAGGGCTTCAGTATGTTGGCAGCACTCAGAGCTCCCTCAGAGGCACCAGCCCCCACCAGCTGTGCAAGCATGGGAACGTTGTGAAAGGATTCAGGAAATGCTGCATGGTGTCCTAACTGTACATAAAACAGTCAGTAACTGCCTTCTTCATTTATAAATAATTTAGGCAGCAGTTTAACACAAAAATGATCATCTTTGCACAGCAATGATATTCAAGCATTGCACATGTCTACTGAAGCAAGGTGACAAAAAGATGTACAGGATCCAGGATTCCTTCACTACTCAGCACCTGATGTATTTCATCAATAAATAGAATGATGCTGCCTTTAGCAGCTTGGACCTCCTTCACAATCTGATGAAGGCGCTCCTCAAATTCTCCGCGATAAGTTGACCCAGATATCAAGGCAGTCAAATCCAGAGATATCACTCGGCGCCTCTGTAGCCTGAAGAATTATTAATTTCTCAAGATTTATAGCCCAACTACTCTTAGCTCAGAACTAAGTTTATCATTCAGTTAGGTATAGAAACCTGCTCCTCATTACAGGCAGAAGAGCTTGAGCAAGTATTAATGGGAGTGTTCCATTGTGTCACATGTGTAAGACTCAGTCATCAACGTTTTTCATTACCCAGGAGGGGCCAGTGGTGTAATAAGGAGCTGAGCCACACCCTCCACAATGGCTGTCTTCCCTACTCCAGCTTCACCTGTCAAAATGGGGTTGTTCTTGCTTCGTCTCAGCAATACCTGCAATCACACCAAGATGAGCCACCTGATGGCACTAATAGTCCAACCTGGAGAGGCAGTCCACTTAAGGTCTTCTTTTTCTTATTCGTATACACAGTCTCATCTTTGAAACAAAGATGATTCAGTGAGGTAAGCATGCGCTTATGATGATACCAACTTGGAGCGCTCTTTGAATGACATCCTGGCGCCCGATACAGGGGTCTAACAAGCCTAGCCTTGCATCTTCCGTCAAATCATGGCCAAATTGACTGAGAGCTGACTTGCTCAGATTCCTAGACAAAGCCAAGCAGTAGGCACAATTCTCAGTTTTTGAATCCAGTTTGGAGCTGAAATGATGAGGTATGTGCACATAACTTACAAGGGATTTGTGTATTGTGTTTAAGAAGTATGAAATGCGCAACAGACTGAATAAATTGATGGTGAACCACCTGCTTCTTCTAGAGGTACTAGTCTCCTTGGGGTCTGATATCGAGTCTTCAATTTCTTTTGCACATGTGTTTGTATGTATCCAAAGGCTGTTTGTGCGACATAGTGGCAGAAGTTGTCCCCAGGCCCTACTGATACGGAGACTATCACACCTAGACATATAAATTAAATATAGCTGATTCAGCTCGTCACATGTTCTTGAAAAGAAAAAACTCATGCAGGTACACAATTACCTCATGAACGCAGAATGCTTATTAAAAATATATGTAACGCATGCAGATTAGAAAGCCTCTCTGAAGAAAAGTGAGCCACATCTACTAAGCGTCTAGTGATTGAAAAATGTCAGCTACCACTCGGCTATTTTGATTAGAGCACCTACAAACAAAATTCATATAGAAACGATGCTGGCACAAACTATCTTGAGGGTGAGAAATGTTCCTAAGCCTATTAACTCAACACCAAATTGAGTCCTTTGCGATCGTATACACGTGCAGGCCTGTAGATCGAATTTATTACATGCACATTCATACGTAGAAAGGTGACATTCTAATCTAAAAAATGTCCTATGTCTTAAATCATATTTCCCTATACCACCCTCCTGTATGAACTGTGCAGGTGCTCACAGTTAGCTACAAGCTTGGATGCTTCAGAGTGGTCATTCGCTCGATCTATCTCTCAATCTCAAGATTTTCACGTGCTTCCTTCCTCTTCGGGTGCTGGGAACCCTGTATGGCCTCCTTGCTATGCAAAGCCTGCAGGCCTTACTTCTAAAGCAGCACTGAACATAGATGAGACTCACCTTAGCGGTACTTTGTGTTACAGAGGCTACGCAAAGGCAGCAGCTAGCGCGAAGTCAGGTGGTGATGCTGGAAAAGACCAGCCTAAAAAGTACCGGAGGAGTTACACCCGATTGTTTGCATGTCGAAATGACCGCTTCAGGAGTGCATTTGAGCAGATATGGCCAACTTTCAGGCTCACAGGAGCAGAGCAAGAGATTTTTAAGAGGAACAGCAAACTGTTTGTAGTGGAGACTGGGCGCCCCATCTCTTTGAAACAAAAGTTTAATATGTTGCGACCGACAGCTGAAGATCCTGAATCCTCCCATGCTTTGATAAAGCCCCACTATGCACATGCAAGAAGCATGCTGTATGAGTCAGATATGCATCTGGATGCAGCTGGTGAACATCCAAGATATCTCAAGATTAGGAAAATCAGGACACAATATGGCGTCAGACTGCAAAATCTGCGCAAGGTACATGCTGACGTTGTATCTGTGAGACCTCCTATCTAAGGTCTCTGATCTCCAAGTGGAGGAGCTCATAGGATGGAAAATCAAGAAGCTGCTGCAATTTTCTTCTTGATTTGAAGTCTTTCTGATGGCGGGGTGTACTGATGATTGCACTGATGTTTGTAGGTACGTATTCTGCTTGGCTTTGTTAGGAGAGGATATCTTCAGAAGTTGTATGAAGAAGCACAAGTCCAATCAGGGACTAACAAAGTATGGAAGCTCATTTGTGCCATGGAATCAAAGCTGGCAATGTTTGCCTTAAGAATGGGCCTCTCTCATGACATCTTGGGGGCGAATGCAGTCGTGCTGAAAGGAAAAGTGCATCTGAACGGTACGCCTCCTCCTCTGAATAAAGCTTATTACATGCAGCCGGGAGATGTTGTGTCACCCGTCCATGATGAGCTGCATGGTTACAAGGATCAGCTGGCGAGTGACATGGGACCTGTCTTGAGGGACGTACACAGAGAAATATTCTTGTTGTAGATGTTGATGTTTTGATGATTACGTGTTTTGAGTATTTCTTTGCAAAATCCATTACTTCTAGCCTTTGGGCAGAGTCTTATTTGCTATATTTAATAAACAACATGTAATCCCCAATTTTTGATATAGCAGAAATTTTGCTGAAGTTGGATGTATTTTGTGACTACAGTTAAATACGTACTCATCATCAAAGGCAAGTGAGGCTTAAGCCATGACTACTGCCTGCTCACTGGCGCTGCCTACTGCTTGTTCATTCTCTAGGACCTGCATCCTAGTATCGAGGACATGGGCAGGTAGCGACTCAGGAAGCTCTGCATAGTCTATGTCTGCAGCACACAGCCTCCCAAATGTCGAAGGCCCCAACCACTTGCTGCTGTCTCTCAAACGCATGCACTGTAATGCAGGAGGAGCATCATGGCCCACACCCAACACATTACTTTTTGGGTCGTAAGTCAAATTCACAGACACCATCTGCAGGTGCTGACCCTTCACACTGAGTTTGTGTCTTATTTCGTCAAAAGGCACACAGGCCCCGCCGTAGCTTTCAGCCCTCCAAGGGAAAGCATCATCCCATGCATTACCCTCAAGTGCACACTGCTGAGGATTATTGAAGGTGTTAACCAGGCACCGATCATTCATCTTTTTCACCTGCACAGGGTTAAACGTTAATATTTCATTTTCTAAATTCCATGTGGCCATCATGTTGCCTCTTAGCCTTTTGTGGAAGTGGTGTGTAGGACATGAACTAAGGTATGAACTAAGGTGTGAACTAAGGTTTGTAGGACATAAACTAAGGTATGTGCCGCAGTTTGGAGACATGACAAAGTCTTAGCAGCTATTCTGTTTTAATGGAACCTCCTCAGTATCTTAAAAAAATTTCTCCTGGAACAAACCTTCCATCCATCTTCGATAAGCATTTTTGTCAAGATCCCATCTTGTGAGTCCCCAACACCAAGGCGCCCAAAGTACCGCTTCTCTTGCAACAATTTCTTCCAACGGTAAGCAGTAGCTGCCAAGTCCATCTGACATGCAACTAACATATTTTCCTTGCATAGCGGCACTCCCTCTTTCCACGCAAAACGCTCGCATGGGGATGCTGCATAAAACAAATTATCCACCACAATGCAATAACTGTGAAAATCAGCACTCCATGACATCACAGCAGTAGAACTGAAAGGATATGAGCTACTGCAGATCTAAAAAACAGAGAGCATTCTGCCTCTCTCTACTTAATTCAATTATATGAAATAGATCCTCAATGTAAGCGCAACGTATCAAGCATGCACAACTTTAATTGAAGAAGACAAAGGATGCTTTAGCAGCTAGCTGTTTCAGATGGCTACTGCTGCTGATGTAAGTTTCAAGCTCACCCACTGACCTGTGGGTCTCTGGAATCGGCTGTAAAATCCTGTACTAAATATGTCTACACCCTCAGCTGCTGCCTTCTCAACCTCAGTGACAAAGTCTGCATCATGGAGGTCACTCCCACCAGAGACAACCACCATGTTAGTCCAGGGTGGGCAGGCTACAACATGCATGAGGTAAAAATCAAATCACAAAATAATGTCTTGACATAATGATCAACCCTGCATGTATGAAAGATATCACTGCTGACTCGTCAGTCCCTGGTGGACAGGCAGCATCAGAGATGTTCAGCCATGTTTGCAGGTCAACCCAAGGTATAGAAGCTCAAGTATGCATGAGAAGTATCCATATGAGTGTTTTGCATGTAATGAATAGTCCTGTTCCATGGGAAAATACATGCCTCTCAACCTGCCAAAGCGTACAACGTATCAATATGTAGTTATCAATTGAATATAAAAAAGACTGAAGGTAGACATACAAACACTTCTTAAGAGTATGCTGTTCTAACATTGTACTACTGACTTCTGATTGCTTCATCTGTGATATTGTATAGCTTCTCCAGGTATCCAGGGGCCCATCCCTGACCCTCCAGGGCTCTGAACTGGCCACTGATCTGCACAGAACACCATTAAGCACACAAGGGCCTGTAATAAGGGACTTCCTAACGACAGCATGTTGTTATTATGACTGGTTATTTCCACATAACACACACCCATTCAGCGCCCACAGCAACTCTGTCATCATCTAACTTCTTCAGCATTTTTCTGAGGCTTCCGAAGGGTTTGGTATCCAAAACTGCAAGCCTTGCAACCCATCTGTATACATAAGGGAGTTGTCAGCTGAAACACTTCTTTTATGCTGGTAGCATACAGGATTGAGATTCATTGTCGCAGTCATGTATTTTGTGATCTTCTACCGTGAGCTTGTTTGATTTCTCAATGCCTGGATTTGCTTCATCAGGTATCCATCCCCATTGTTATCACTGCCATACACCCAAGAAGTTTTTATCACAAAGCAAGTAACACCTTCTTTATTGACAGCTTTGCCTGCTACAGCACTACACAAAAGCAGGCTTGAAAGGAGGTTGAGAATCCTTATTCTCATGCAACTGTAGGGAAACAAACAGATAAGGGACATGTAAATAAAACAGCAGCTGTATCAGTACGACATTTTGTAATGACAGTAAAATCCTCGATTCAAGTTAGTAAATGAACTGTACGAGAGATGTTACTCAGTTAGCATCTCTCACACATTCGCCCACACACAACGTGTCCTACACGTGTGAATTGTGATGTTATGCTCTTAAATCAAAGGCGACAGTGCGTATACTGGACGCTGTACACATCGCCCTGTTTCAGTGAAACCACTGCAGATCAGTACAGCTATAATGACAGGAACAATGTCATCTACACACTCCACTGTGCTGGTCCTTGATTATGGTACGAAGTATTTATTATTTGAGATTATTCATTCCTGGTTCTTAGAAATTTGATTTTCTGTTACATACTTGCAGGGAGCCAGTACACACAGCTGATTGCTCGCCGCATTCGTGAGCTTGGCTTATTTTCTGTTTTATTTCCAGGAGATGCATCACTGGTATGATTATTCCCAGAAACTAAGTTATCGATTAGATGACGTCTAAAAAAACGTGTTTTCGCTTTTCCGCCGCCCTAGGATCGCATTAAGAGCGCAAATCCCAATGTCATCATCTTATCTGGAGGCCCCAATAGCGTCCATGTTGAAGGATCACCACGTGTGCCAGCAGGATTCTTCGAGCACTGTGAAAAGATGTCCATCCCTGTGTTGGGTATCTGCTATGGTATGCAGGTAAAAAATACTTCTGTTGAACTTTGTTGTGAAGCAAGGTTACAGGTTGTCATTCCATTTTAACCTGGTCGAGGGCTCAAATCTCATCACAAGCTGACTATTGAACATGCAGATGATCACGCACCTGCTGGGGGGTGAGGTAAAGGCTGCCACTCATGGAGGAGAGTATGGAAGAATGCCAATGGATGTTTCTTTATCCTCACATCTCTTCTCAAACATGACAAAGAAAGAAATCAATGTGTGGATGAGCCATGGTGATGAGGCGGTACATTTGCCTGAGGGTTTCAGCGTTGTTGCAAAGAGCAGACAGGTGTGCCTTCCTTATTTCATCAATACTTACTGACTCACCACATAGAAGCCAGCTGAAAGAATTTGCTCCATGTAGACCCTCCTTACAAGCGATGTCACAAATGTAATGCCTCTGTCCTTCCTTGAAGGGAGCTATCGTAGCCATTGAAAACCATGCCCGCCGCATCTATGGCTTCCAGTTCCACCCAGAGGTGATGCACACTGAGAGTGGTCTTGACATGATCAAACACTTCTTGTTGGACATCTCAGGCCTTAAAGCAGACTGGACCATGGACCAGGTTCTAGAAGAGCAGCTAGCCAAGATTGCTGAGCTGGTGAGAGGCCATGAGACAACCTTGTAATTTGCACCCCATCAGTTGAAGGAATGATTAGTTCCATCTGTCTTTAAGGACTGAAGATATCAATTTCCATGGTACTCAGCTGTTCATACAAACCATCCTTATCACATTCCAATTACTGCCCCATCCTCAAAATATGTGTTGGTTAACAGGTTGGGCCTGAAGGTCATGCTATCTGCGCTCTGTCTGGAGGTGTAGATAGCACTGTGGCAGCTACCTTAGTCCACAAAGTGCTGGCAGATCGGCTTCACTGCGTGTTTGTGGATAATGGCCTGTTACGATACAAGGTACTGCCTTGTATAGTGTTGATCACAGCTCTGAGCCATCTGAAAGATACCACAGCCCTGTCTAGAATTGAAGTGGAAAGCCCACTTACAGTTTTTGTTCTTTGCTGAGCTGTTGACAAATAATGTTGTATGTTATGACCCATTAGGAGGCTGAGCGTGTGATGGAGACGTTCAATAGCCATCTCCATTTGCCAGTGACCTGCGTGGATCACAGCAAGGTAATGTTAGAGCGCCTGAGTGGTCTCAGTGATCCTGAGGCCAAGAGGAAGGCGATTGGTGCAGAGTTCATTGAGGTGTTCAAGAATTTCAGGGATGAGCTGGACAAGAAGATAGGGAAGAGAGCCACATTCCTGGTGCAAGGAACATTGTGAGAGCAGTGGGAGCAATAATCTGTGTTTCCAGATTTATATCAAAAGTACTTTGCGCATTATATGATGTCTCATGTCTGCAAGATTATGACAATAGATGCATCATACATTTTTTATCTTAAAGATCCCGTTGATTGATGCAGGTACCCTGATGTCATTGAGTCATGCCCACCTCCTGGGAGTGATCAGAAGCACAGTCACACCATCAAGTCGCATCACAACGTTGGAGGGCTGCCTAAGGATTTGCAGTTCACGCTGATAGAGCCTTTCAGGGAGCTCTTTAAAGATGAGGTAATATCTTCACCAATATCTTCGAGGTATGAAACTTATTATTTAGTAGGACAAAGTGTAAGTGCAACTATGTCACATTGCAGCCATGTGAGTTATAATTACACCATTGAATGCTCTGCAGAGTCTTACAGGCCAATTATATAATGTTCCCTGGGCCTGAACTCTTCAGTCCTCTAAGTATTTTCTTGCCCTACATCATGTGCACTAAATTACTAGTTTTTCCTTCTTTTCCGCAGGTCCGCCAAATTGGTCGCCTGCTTGGTGTTCCAGAGCAGTTCATCAAGCGCCACCCCTTCCCCGGACCTGGATTAGCAGTACGGGTATTGGGAGATGTGACCGGGGGAGACAAGCTGGATGTGTTGCGAGAGGTTGATGAGATCTACATCAACACAATCAGGGAGTTTGGACTGTATGATGAGATCTGGCAGGCTTTTGCAGTCTTTTTGCCTGTGCGTTCTGTTGGGGTACAAGGTGACCAGAGGACACACTCACATGTGGTGGCGCTCAGAGCTGTCACGAGTGGAGATGGCATGACAGCTGACTGGTACCCCTTCAAACCCGATTTCTTGAGAGAAGTGTCCACTCGTATCTGCAACAAGGTGGGTCATTAAGTGTGCCAACGCTGTATGGGTGTGTCACATCTGAGTTCAGCGGTATTATTGGCTTCCTTGCAGCAATGCTTTCTGATTTATCCCTGCCTGAGTTTTGGTTATGCAGGTCCGAAGTGTCAACCGCGTAGTGTATGATATAACAAGCAAGCCTCCTAGCACCATTGAATGGGTAAGTCTGTCATGTTTTGGGATAACATGGATTCTGAATCTACTCTAGATAAAAAAAGGTTAATTTATTTTTGCATTTATTAATGGTTGGTTTTCATTTTGACAGGAATGATAGAAGTAAGGGCCTATTTGCAATCGGCTATCAAGGTGCACCTCATTGTGGCTGCGGAGTCTCTGGCCTGGAAGACCTCTGATCGTGCAGTACATATTTGGACATCCGGACTGACTGATTCCTGAGATTAATTTCTTAAATAAGTAAATATACGTTCTGGAGATGATGAAATAACAAAAATTTCAAAACTGACGCCCTGAGATCACTAAAAACATCCATATTTGATGATGTTCTAAGACTCGTAAGGGGAACTACAGCATGCTATCAAAAGAAGAACACATTTGGGACTAGATAAACAGATTGCAAATTGGCAAAATCATCTCACGATTGAATAAAGTGCAAAATAAGTATAACCACCTTAAGCCCCCAATCTTAGGGAAGCACAGATAGCAACTTCCAAGCTGTCAGATATTCAGTATGAGCTGAACGTCCTCAACATATGTCAAATTTTTGTGTGCAGTGATAAGAAGTCATGAGAAAATTATGGGTCAAGAACTAACAGAGGGCATTCTCCATATAAGCCTGCCTCCTTCTCGAGTCACCAGCTGATACCCTTCTGCTATATCCTCAAGCATTTGCTGCCTCAAGAGCAATCTTTCAGCCTTGTCTCTGCAGAAGCAACAGCAAGACATGCGCTTGGAGGGATGACCTAAGCACTGATTCGTCACCGCAAAAGAACTGCTACAACCTCCAAACTTGAAATGACACAAGCTAGTGAATGTACCTAAAGAGCAGCTTCACTAACCTCAGCCTTTCATTTTCAACCTCTAGGAGGGTTAATTCGAAATTACTGTTGTTAGCGCTTTTTGAAACGTCCTCCCCACTTTTAGATCGCTGTTGCCTTTGTAGAGACCTTTCCACTTGAGTCTGTAACGCAGAAGCATACAAAAAGGTCAAGCTATGATCTTAGACATGGTACAGTGTGAAATAATTAGAGCTTCCAAGGCGGGCCTTTAAACTTACTTGCTGTCAAAGGGTCTTAACAATCAACATGGCTGCATTCACACTCTGAGCAAAATCTTAAGATATCAACCACTCTAAAGAATGCAAATGACCATTAGGAAAAACAAAATGTCTCAATTTTAATACAAAATTGTATATTATTTGTTGAGGGGCGACACTACAGCTTGACTACAATAACAGGTCACACAACTCAGCCCAGAAGTACACTAGACTCTGTAACGAGGTGCAACAGAAGCCATGCTATGCATCAACAGCTACAGCTAAAAACATTCACATTACCTCTAGAAATAATCTGCGGGCCCTCTCAGCTTCGTTGTCGCTGGCTTCTGCATTTACTGTCAGCTCTTGTCCATTTAATCGCGTTGCAAGCAGGGATTTCATATCCATGATGGCCTGTCTCTTCTTCGCAACGGATCCTGCCTGCATCAATGTATAAGTTCAGCGTCGTTACAGACATATCGGTGATGAAGCCTTCTCAGCATTATCTAGAAATACAGGAAAGGAGCAGAAGGTGTTACAAGGAACAACACTCATCTGAAAGACCAGGCACATTCAAGGTAGCTAAATGTCCATACAACCAAACATATTCAACTTAATGTGATATGCCTAACAAAAGGACACTTACTGACGGCATTGCTTTCCCGGGTTCAAACAAGCTTTTCAACTCAGCTTCAGCTTCCAAAATTCTATCAGCAAGTTCAGAAATGATTGGGTCTTTAGCGGCCTCAATCACAGAATCATCAACAGTGGAATCTTCAATTACGATCGCTCTTGAGCAGACCGTCGACTGAGAGGGCACATGCTTTCGACAGTTGCAACTAAAACCTGAACATGCATGCTATCAGCATAAATTATATCTCTTATGAAATGTGAATGTCCGTCACAAGGGCTTACCATGGTCGTTCACCCTTCTAACGCTACTACTCTTCAAAGGCCTAGCACTCTGCAGGCTTCTAGACGCAAGAAACATCGAGCTTGGTCAAGTACCGCGATAACGGAATCTCTTTACTGGCTAGTGTGAGCGCTCACACTGGTCTCAAGGCATGCCGTTCCCAATGGGGAGACCAACGCGACCGTTCTTTGAAAATCGACCATACTATGACAAGCTTCCAATCACAATCTTTTCAGACTCAAGGTTTCAACTCTTTTGGCACAGGACCTGGACTTTCCTTCCAGGATTTTTCGACCCAGGACAACTTTTTAACACAAGTGCGCTTACTTGATCTTATCTCTGGTTTCTGATCTCAATGGCTTTTTCCTTTTTCTCTTCTGCCTATCAAGGGTGGACATGACATATGGACGGATCCAAGCCCTCACAGTAATAAGCGCACCCAACAGGTACATTTGGAGCAAGGAACAATGAGTAAGGACTACAGACTGGTATAGCAGGATGCTAAGCTCATAAGTGTCCATGTCATGACCTCTTGCAATGTATCTACATATATTCACCTGGTTTAGTGAACATACACAGGTCCATGATGTGACGGCAAGCCTCAACCAGGTAACAATAAATACTAGTTTTAATGAATCTAATCTGCAGTGCTCCTTTAAACATACTGATACATTACATTCACCTCCACAGCTGAGATTTGATGAGGCATATGATGACGACGAGGTAGCTCAGGCCCAGCCTTTACCAGAATATGCATGCGCGTAAGAAAAATTCTTGACTCATTGTCTTTGACTTATTGCATACTATATGATTCATATTTCCAAAGAAAATTGCTGTGAATTGGTCAAAGATGGCAGAACAAGCTTCTTGTTGAACTTATCTCTCACCCGCAATACCATGACTTTCTCAGGTACTGTGGAGTTGCTAACCCGGCATGTGTTGTCAAATGCCTCAACACTGGAAAGTGGTTCTGCAATGGGAAGATCAATCGTTCAGGAGCCTGCATCATCTTACACCTGGTGAGGCAACTTTGACGATTGGCTGTGTTGTGATGATTTGCGTTCACATGCTGTAAATCCATGAGCTGTTTCATCCATGATCCAGAATCCACTTACAGAGGATCCTAAGCAGTAGAAGCAGATCAAAGTTTTATGTATTGCTATGAGATGTACTTGCAACAAGGCTGCTCATAATTCTCTATAAGCTGTAAAGATTTCACTGTTGTTTGTAGGTCAAGTCCAAGAACAAAGAGGTTCAGTTGCACAAGGATAGCCCTCTGGGTGATGCAGTGCTGGAGTGCTATGCTAGTGGCACCAGAAATGTATTTGTATTGGGTTTTGTTCCTGTGAAGAGTGAGAATACAGTGGTGCTGCTGGCACGTGACACTCCTGTGCATCACCCCACCATCAAGGATTTGAATTTGGATCTAACACAATGGCAGCCCATTGTGGAGGAGAAGGGGCTAGTGAGCTGGCTGGTCAAGCAACCCACTGAACAAGAGCTGTCCAGAGCACGACTGTTGCCTGTAGCTCAAATCGATAAGCTTGAAGAGGTAGGGTCCAATCATCTACAGACCTTGAGAATTAGGAAAATGACTTTGCTTGACGCTGATCAATTGGGCTTGATTTGAAATCTGTTTGAATTTCCTAGCCTTGCGTTGAAAAACGTTGTGTTGAAATGTCGGCTCTGTCCATGTGCTTCAGTTGTGGAAGCTGAAGCCAGATGCAACACTTGAGGAGCTGGAAGCTCCTTCCCAGGATGCAGAAGTGACTCCTGTTGCATTGCGCTATGAGGATGTACACCAGTTCCAAGCTGTGTTCAAACCACTGGTGCGGTTTACTGCCATGGGATATATACTTGATGCACATGCTTTGATTTGACAAAATATCGATTCCTGGCTCACCACCTGCTAGCCCCTCTAGCAATATATAACCTGCTAGCCCCTCTAGCAATATATAACCTGCTAGCCCCTCTAGCAATATATAACCTGCTAGCCCCTCTAGCAATATATAACCTGCTAGCCCCTCTATCAATATATAACCTGCTAGCCCCTCTAGCAATATATAACCTGCTAGCCCCTCTAGCAATATATAACCTGCTAGCCCCTCTAGCAATATATAACCTGCTAGCCCCTCTAGCAATATATAACCTGCTAGCCCCTCTAGCAATATATAACCTGCTAGCCTCTCTAGCAATATATAACCTGCTAATAAGATGGCATGAGTTGATGATCGGCAAACAGGACTGTGATGTCTGCATGTGATCTGCATGTGACCAGGACTGTGATGCCTGCATGTGATCTGCATGTGAGCAGGACTGTGATGCCTGCATGTGATCTGCATGTGACCAGGACTGTGATGCCTGCATGTGTTGATCTACTTAGAGCTCAATCTGTGGATTTGCTCTTGCTGATACTATACTAGAGCTCAACTTTTGTAGGAATGTTGGCTAATGTTTTACTTTGCTGATTACTTATTGAAACTGGGGGGTGGACATGACATTGCAGGTGAAGCTAGAGGCAGATTATGACCGCTCCATGAAGGAGAGCCAAAGCAGAGATAACATTACTGTGCGGTGGGACATTGCATTAAATAGAAAGAGACTGGCATACTTCTATTTCCCAAAGGATGACGGAGACCTTCGGCTAATGCCTGGTGATGAATTGAAACTGAAGCATAAAAATATTATCAACCGGGGGGAATGGGAGGGCACTGGAAACATCATACGTTTTGACCAGACAGAGGAAGTATGCCTGGAGCTGAGGGAAAGTGTGAGTATGCCTGGTTAAGGGAAAGGGAAGTATGCCTGGAGCTGAGGGAAAGTGTGAGTATGCCTGGTTAAGGGAAAGGGAAGTATGCCTGGAGCTGAGGGAAAGTGTGAGTAATGCCTGGTTAAGGGAAAGGGAAGTATGCCTGGAGCTGAGGGAAAGTGTGAGTATGCCTGGTTAAGGGAAAGGGAAGTATGCCTGGAGCTGAGGGAAAGTGTGAGTATTTGTGTACAGCTGGTTACTGTCTCACTTTGAGTCCACATGTACTTTTGAAAGGACTGGCACAGGTTCTGATTTGCTTGCTTTGAAAGGACTGGCACAGGTTCCGATTTGCTTGCTTTGAGATGTCCTCTTTCCTTCCCTTTTTCAGTCTGTTCCGGATGAATGCACTGTTGGATATACAGTGGAGTTTGTGTGGAAATCGACCTCTTTTGATCGCATGAAAACTGCACTCAACACTTTCCGGGAGTACAGTGCCTCAATCTCAGGGTATTTGTTCCACTCCATCCTGGGGCACACCTTGGAGCCTACACTGCTGCGTTTCCAGGCTCCCAAGAAGGGCTTCAATGTGCCTGGACTCCCAGACCTGAACCCTTCTCAGGTGAGAATTCGTTTGTTCTGATGTTCTGCGTCATCTACCAGCAGCTGTAATTGCTGCTAGAAGCGATGCTATTTTTTTCCAGTCCTCTCCTCTGGGGATACATTATAACTCAAATGCACTTTCTTGTATTCCTGCTCTCAGGTAAATGCCATCAAGAGCGTGCTCCAGCAGCCCCTCAGCTTGATTCAGGGACCTCCAGGTACCGGGAAGACTGTCACCAGTGCAGCCCTGGTCTACCATATGGCCACTGCAGGCACAGGTCAGGTGCTGGTGGTGGCTCCATCCAACGTGGCTGTGGATCAGTTGGCTCAGAAGATCAGCCAGACAGGGCTCAAGGTGAGGTGCAAGTGCAGTGTGTTTGGAGCAAAGCTTACAGCAGGATATTTCACATTGCCAGAGCTGATGTGCAGTTATATCTTGCTGAATGCTCAAGTTGTGGAACAATTTAAGGTTTTACTATAAACCCTTGATCACTTTTTTTCCATTCAGGTAGTAAGGCTGTGCGCCAAGTCCCGTGAAGATGTGTCCTCCCCTTGTGAGCACCTCACGCTGCACTATCAGGTAATCATGGCACCACCCTTATCATCAACGCCCAGGAGAAAACCTCATGAAGTAATACCAGTTTAAAGGACATTTGTTATGGAAATCCATAATGTTTTGATTAGCTCAGGATTGCATAAATTGGGATTTGCTTGCATTGCTGTATGATGAATATTCAGCAATTAAAATTGAGATTTTAATAAAATTTTCAGGTCCAGAACTTGAATCTGCCAGGCAGTGACTACTTCCAGAAACTGGTTCTGTTAAAGAGGGAGAAAGGAGGTTTGAGTGCAGACGATGAGAAAAGGTTCAGGGTAAGTTTTGTTGGTGGGCTCATGTGAGCAGAAATGTAATTGAATTATCACATGCTAGGAAAAGCATCGCTAGAAACATCATGTTCTTTCTTGTTCAGGCCATTTCTTTTCATAGTTTCAAAAATAAGACATGGTGGTTACGGGCTCTTTGTTACAGGACTTGCGCCGCAAGCTTGAGAATGAGATTTTAGAGCATGCTGATGTTGTATGCACTACATGTGTTGGTGCTGGGGATCCCAGGCTTCAGAACTTCAGGTTTCAGCATGTGAGAGAAAAACAAACTAACTATTTAGATTTTGATCCTCAGACTTGGTATCATCAGAATAATTTTGCTGTAGAAGGATAAAATTTTGTCCCTCTGACCTCGTATAAGCAACTGTTATTGCTGCAGAAGGATAAACCTGGCATTCCTTTTAACTTCTATTCAGGTCCTAGTGGATGAGTCCACACAAGCAACAGAGCCTGAGGTGTTAATCCCAATGGTGCTGGGAGCCAAGCAGGTAGCTGTGACATAACTTATATTTTGGTGCTGGTCTATATCTGGAAGATGAATGATGTCTTGACTGGTTATCAGGTAGCCATTTGCATCGGGGTTTTCTGATTATTATCTAAACAGGACTGTTTGCTCACTTTTTTACAGCTGGCTTGCTGTAGATGTCAACCATGAAATGTTGAATGTTCTTTTAAATTTTACAGGTGGTGCTAGTAGGGGACCACTGTCAGCTGGGGCCCGTCATCATGTGCAAGAAAGCAGCAGAGGCTGGACTGTGTCAATCCATGTTTGAAAGGCTGCGACTTCTGGGCGTGAAGCCCACTAGGCTTGAGGTTGGGACACAGCACTCAGCATGAATGTCTCCTTGTCGCAATGTTCCTGCTCCATCTACATCAAAAATGTTTTATGTATTAAGCCATGACCATTTGCACCTCCATAACTGTAGGTCCAGTATCGCATGCATCCTTGCCTGAGTGAGTTTCCATCCAACACCTTTTATGAGGGAATGCTACAAAATGGGACTGGAGTAGGGGAAAGACAGGTAGTTATGATGCGCCCATGTATGAGTTGCAAAACCATGGGTTTGTCATGATTCCAGGACAAACATGAATTTAAAAGCAGCGTTTTATGTAGACATGGCATTTCATTGATTATTCAACTACCAGAATTTAAGGGGTCAACAGTTTGTCGCTCCCTGTAATGAGTAATAATGACATGATATGGTAATGCAGTTGAAGGGGGTGGATTTCCCATGGCCTAATCCAGACAAGCCTATGATGTTTTATGTCCAGCTGGGACAAGAAGAGATTTCTGCAAGCGGTGAGGATGGCATTCAGCACTATTCACTAGGCTGCATTATAATTCAAAACTTGTCACTTAATGTAGAAGTGATCCTGACTCAGTCTATTAATTTTTCAACACAACCTGGTCATACTTGCTGGCATCAAAACGCCAAAATGTTTTAATTTTCATGAGTCAGCATTACAGGGGATGATGTCAAAATACATGCAATGATCATCTGGCCCTCTTCTTACTCTCTTTTTATTTGTACAAGGTGCCGACTCACTTCACAAGTACTGATATGAGTTATGACTAAAAGAGGCTGTCTTCTGATGTTTTTCATTATCCACAGCAACTTCATTCCTGAATCGTACGGAGGCTACCAATGTGGAAAAGATCATCACACGCTTTCTGCAGTGTGGTCTCACGCCCTCCCAGATAGGTGTGATTACACCATATGAGGGCCAACGTGCTCATGTTGTCAGTGTATTGCTGAGACAAGGCACACTGAGGCAAGATCTATACAAAGTGAGTACTGATGTTACTGTCTTCTGCAGATGTCAAATCTTGTTAAAGAATATACCATTTTTTTCAAGGCATTACTTCAGACCTCAATCGTAATGCACTCAGTTCTGAGCCACGCTCTGACTTTTGAACCTTGGATAGCAGCATGTTCACTGAGCATTGCCTGTTGCCACAGTGACGTGAAAAGAGTATCACATCATATTTCCAACATCACAGGATATCGAGGTCAGCAGCGTTGACGCATTCCAGGGAAGGGAAAAGGATATCATCATCATGTCTTGTGTGAGGTCCAACGAGCAGCAAAGCATAGGTTTCTTGGCTGACCCACGACGTCTCAATGTGGCTCTCACCAGGGCGAGGTACAGTGACTACATTGCATACCAGAGCAAAGTATTGATGTGGCTAAAATGTAGGATCTTGGTATCGATGCAGCTTTCAAGAATTTGTAAATGCTAATTTGAATATTTTGTACAGGAGCTACTAGAAGTGTGCTTAAAGTTTTTTGAGGACTGCAAACTAAGCAATGATTGCAAGGACTTCCAGCTAGTGACATCATGAGTCTGACATGATAATATGTGATCATATTGGCGACACCTTTTTAAGCATGACGAGTGAAGCTCCTCAAAAGGTTCCAGATTGAATGACACTGATGATGTTATAGATTCTGAGTCAAAATATTCTAATGTTTATGATCCAGGTATGGTGTTGTAATTCTGGGTAATCCTCGAGTGCTAAGCCGTCAACCCTTGTGGAACGCCTTGCTGACACATTACAAAGAACATGGTTGCTTGGTTGAGGGGCCACTGACTAACCTTAAGGCCTGCATGGTGCAATTGAGCAGGCCGAAAAAGGTGCTTATCTATGGGACTACTAGTAGAAAAATATATAGAGGCCGTGATATACGCATCAGCCTAGTGGTCGAGTTCTCTTAAACAAGAGGCAATGTTTTAATGTTGTATTGGTCCCCATCTATAGAGTCTGACTTAATCTGGTGTTGCCGCATGTCTGCAGACGTTTGACCGTAGCAACTTTGGGGTTGGGGGTGCTAACTCTAATCGGTATCAGCCTCCAGAGAAGGTGGGTGACCCATTACCAGCAGCACTGGAGGCTCCATCTCGTGACCGGCAGGCCCCTGCACTTTCCTCTGGTGTCAAGGGGACTACCAGCAGCAAGGATGAGAGGCTGCAGCAGGGCAGTACTGGTGGACGAGGAGGGAGGGCAGGCGGGGCATCCTCACAGATGAGCCATTCCTTCATGCCCTTCCAGATTCCTACATATGCCATCCCCTCCTTGGAGGGAAGGAGCAAGGTGACCATAATGTGTAACTCTGTTGAATTCTTCACCTTAAGAGCTTGAAGAAGAATGACAGCAGTTAAGACATGGGATGATAGCAGTTAGGACAAGGGAGGTCAGCAAGTAGGGCATGGGACAGGTTTGCATGAGTAGCGAAATGAGTACATTGCTTTTAAAATGCTGCTGATGTGGGGAAGGTGTTTGGGAAACCCGGTGGTTCGTCCCTAAATATCATATAGCTTCTTTTACTGCTCACAGAACTAACTGCTTTCTACTGCTGATTGACTCTTGACCTTTGTGTGCCCTGCTTCCTGTATTATGTAACAGGACATCAGTGGTGTCTCTGGCTACTCACAGAGCGACGGTCTTATCACGCAATCCAGTATGACTGGATTGACTCAGACAGGGTTTGCTACCCAGACTGGTGTCCACAGCCAAGCTCTTCCCTCCCAAACAGGTGCTGGGAGCAGTCAGATGATGTTGGGTGCTACTCAGGGTTTTGTTACTGACTTCAGTCAAGGAGGGTTGGGTGTGGGAGCTCTAGGTGGTGGATTGGATGACTACATGCTTCTTGGTGGGGGAGTTGGAGGAATGGGGGGAGGCACACAGTCACAGTACGACACCTTGCTATCACAGAGCGATGGTGTTACTACATTTGGAGACTATGGGTTAGGCTTGGCAGGAGTCAGTATGATCACCCAAGGGGGGGGTGGGGGAGGGGGTTTTGTGGACCCAACCACAGGGGAGCTATTGTTTGGCGACATGACACTACCAGGATGAAGAGGGGGGGGAACAACACACAGTGGGCGCACTCCTGTCACCAAGATAGATGGTGTAAGGCCCTTGTGCAGGGATTTGCCTCAGGACATGTGCCGTTTGAAATTCAAGAGAAGGAAGTGATGCAAGCATATGAACCTACAGTTGGCGCATCACAGCTGATGAGAAAGAGCAGCTTCTGCGGGGTACAGGACTTCTTTTCATACTATGTGGTGTAATCATGAAGAGCATCTTGAGATCATCTCTCAACCCTCTCTGGTTTTCCAGCAGCCATCCTAACTGCTGCAGCCTTTTTATCTTAAAGGGGTGCTCACAGCATTCAAAATTGCCCCTTACTTGCACTTCATTGTGCCTTGTGTGAGGAAGGCTGCTTTATATTGGAACTGAGTTAATGCCTGGCTCTTAATAAGTGTATCAGACGATGAAATTCAATACCATTGCTAAATGTTGACATGTAGCAGGTGGAGAAAGATCAAATTGTAAAAAGCACTAGCAGAAAGAAAAAGCAGAAAGCGTTGTGCTTAAACTTTTCATACAGGTTCTCATTCAACGATATGATGAGTACAACAATGACTGGTCACTAAGAGCGAAACAGGATTGCCGTGATCACATGACACCAAAGAATCGTAATATGACAGCAATAAGGAGAAGGAGAAGGGCTAACAAAAGAGCTCCCTTGCTTAGAATGAAATCTTTGGTTTTCTGAACGACCTTGGCTCCACTCTGCACAACTTGAGCAGCTTTGAGCATCATCTTCATTTGGGAGTCATTCATACCTTTCATCTGCATGAAACGCATGTAACAGAAGGCATGAGCAGTAAACAACTAGAGATAATTCATGCAGCCAATCCAGGGAACCATTTGTAATAAATGCCTTCATTAGTGAAGCTTTGTCTACCTGCTTGGCCATGGCCTCAGCCTGTTCCTTGGATTTGCACATTCCACTAGACATCATCATGTTGGAAATGGAAGCTTCATCCATGTTCTTCATCATTGCCATAGCACTCTCCATGAAAGCAGGGTCGTTCATCTTGGCAGCCATGTCACCCATGTCCATGTTACCTGCAGGAAAGGATGCACAAACGTGTTCTTGTGCAGGTCAGATGTTTGTATTTTGTGTACTATGTCGTAGTAAATTGAAGAATCTGAAGTCTTGAATCAATTCATCAAAATGCCATCCCTTCCTCAAAATGCGTTGTAGCAAATTCATCCACTAAAAATAGCCTGAGATCTGTAAGCAGAGAACAGAGGCAGTGCTGAAAATGCCAAGAATTACATAGGTGTCAAAGCACTTCAACAGAAAGTTTGACAAGGAGAGAGTAGCTCTGGGTGAAGTACAGACTCATGTGCCTACGTCAAGACAAGTGGCTGACATCCTAACCACGCCACTAGAGTGCATTAAATTCAAGCTTGGAAGAGCAGCACTTGGCTGAAAGATCTGTTCCTAACAACTTACTTGGCATCGCTCCTCCTGGGCCCGGCATACCCATGCTAGCAGCCATTTTTGACATCTTTTCCATGTCCTCAGGCTTCATGTTTGCCATCATTTGAGAAGCCTGAAGTACAGCAAGGGACCTCAGGCTTTTAATCTTAGAACATTACGCCAGAAAGACAGCAGGAAAAACAATGAGGACAGTTCTGTGCTTCATACCATTTTGACCATGTCAGGTGTCATCTGAGGCATTCCAGGAGAACCGGGAAATCCAGTTGTTGAGCCCATCTTGGCTGCCATCTCTGTCATCTGAGCTAACTCATCTGGCTTCATTTTCCCCATCATCTCAGCAGCCTGTTAAAATAAAGGGCAGCTCCTTGTCACATATGCCCCACCAGTTTAAAGTTCCTTTCTCAAAGATACATTAACAATGTTTTGAAAATACATGGACTCCTTCTTGCTTAAATTCTTAGCAGTGAGTCATTTATTCCTTACGAATCATTATACAATCTAATAATAAAACCACCCCTACCATTTTGGCCATATTAGGTGATAAGGCTGCTGGGATAGAGGTGGATGCATTAGACTGCGACATCATTAGCGATGATGCGTCGTCTGCACGTCCAGTCGAGTGGCCAGTTGCAGAAGCTGATGGAGCAACAGAAGAGCCAGGTAGACCCATGTTTGAGGCCATCTCTTGCATTTTCTTCATGTCTTCAATAGACATTTTACTCATCATCTCAGAAGCCTGCAAGAAAGGGAGCGATTCCAAAAAAAGAGCGTCATGTTCTTGAAAGCAGACGATGAGAGTGCAGTTAATTGCAATTAAGGCTGTGTTTCTTATGCTGTGGTTCTTCCGGGGGGGGGGGCAATAAGAATAGGCTATAAGAAACCGCAGCAGGCTTGCGATGGAACACTAGCTCCAGTCTAACACCAAAGGCTGAACAAGAGTAGAGGATATTGTTAACTCATTTGTGAATGTATGAATCTCACCATATTTTGCATCTCAGGGGAGAGTTGGGGGACACCTGCGCCACTGGCTGTGCTGCTCGCCTCTGCCATGCGACTGATATCCTCTGGGCTCATCGAGCTGAGGGAGTCGGCAGCCATGCGTGCCATTTCCGGTGTGACCTGAGACACATAAGGAGAGAGCACTGAACATCACACAGACCATAGGAGTGACTAGAGTCATCCTCTCATGCAGAGCGTGGTTGAGAACATGATAGGCAGCCTTCTTATGACTATGTTAGACATGATTATCAGCCTTCATATGAACACGTAGGGCATGATTGGTACTCTTCATATGAACATGTAGGGCTTGACTGGCACTCTTCATATGAACATGTAGCGCATGATTAGCACTCTTCATATTAACATGTAGGGCATGATTGACACTCTTCCTTTGAAAATGTAGGACATGAGTGGCAGCCTTCTTTTGAATACAACATACCTTCATTCCACCGGGAAGACCTGCCTGCTCAGTCATAGCTGCAAGCTGCTCTGGAGGCATGTTCTTCATCATTTCAGCGGCAATTTTAGCCATTTCTAGGAAGGCAAGAAAATAAGACATCAATTGAATGCTGATTTGAGTATAGAAACTGATCACACCGGAGGAGAGTAAGTGAGATCTGGTTGATACATGTATTTTACATCACTCCTAGTCCTAAGAGTCACAACTCGTAGGCTGTGGTTCACCTACAAAACCCTTACCAGGATTCATTGACATCATCCTAGCTGCCTCAGCAGCCATATCTTTGTAGCCACTGTCAGCAGGTGTGGTCCTAGTACCAGAAATGCTGGGGGCACCATTATTTACTACTCTGACATCAGCAACAGGTGCAGGAGCTGAACTAGATGAAGTAGACACCTCTTCCGTGACATCTTCAACTGCGGTTGAAAAAAAACAATCAATTTACCTAAATTTCTTGATAATGCTCCAACAAAATTGAGATTTTTTAAATTGAGGTTTGGAGACAACAGCTCACAAGCAGCCGTGAATGCTCACAATGATGGTCATGGTCCAAAATTCACTCACTGATCACACCCCCTTTATACAATGATGATAACTGGTCCTGAGCTTGTTGAAGCTTCTCCCTGATCAGACGTTGTTGATCTGGATCATGATTTGAGAGCCTCACTGCACGCTCTAAGTCTGATGCTGAGTCACCCCACTTGCTTAAGGACAAATACGCCTGACCGCGGCGGTACAAAGCCTTCAAGTTGTCCCTATCACCTAAACAAGACAAACAGGTCGCACATTTTACTCAGAAAGACCTCAAAGCGCAAGCTCTGATCCCAGACTTCGCATTGCTAGCTGTTTAGTTCCTCAGCTTCTTTAGTTCATGTCTTACCATCCAGTACTTGGCTGCATTCTTGTATGCACTTGGAGTACTCTTTCAAGTTAAGATAGCAGCTACTTAGGTTGAGCATGCAGCTTCTTTGCAGCTCAACAGCCTCTGTAGATTCAAAGCTCTTGACATTCTCTTTCGCTCTTTCGTATTTCTCAGCTGCAGCCTGGGTGCATAACAAACGAAGGACCCAAGTCAGTGAGGAGAACATTTGAATACAGTGAAAGACAATCAAAAAGTCAACAAAAGTTTTATGACATGCAAATTCTTGTGCATGCGTTGCCTGCTTTAACATACCACACTTTCAAAAACAAATGAGGGTGAAACACTTAGCCCTTGTCTAGTTCTGCCCTCAAGGTGGGGGTTGTGCCTCCAGCCTACCTTGTACTTTCCAGAATTATGCAACGCATTGCCCTCTGCTTTAAGTTGCTTTGAGGCGTTCAGCACATATTGTTGCTGTCCATGAAGCTGCTGTTGTGCTTGAGCTGCTTGCCGCTGCAGGTCGGAAGCACTCATGTTGCTAATGTGCTCACTGGCCCTGGCCCAGTCGTCTGGGCGCATGTTGTTCATCTGACATTAATCATGAACACAAGCAAGAATTGATCCTTTGAAGAACGAAACGTCAGGGCAGGTTCGCAGCTCTGATGAAAACAGGTTACTGCACCTGGTTCATAGCCTGACGCATCATGTCCGGGTTCATTTGTGCCATCCTCATCATCTCTTGCATCTACATATGCAGTGTTCAAGCACACAAAGGTAGGTTTGCACAAATCTTTGTTGATATCTTATCAGAACAAGCACTGCTCACCTGCTCAGGAGACATTTTCTTCTGCAAAAACAATCGGAAATCAGTAAGTAATCATTACGTCACGGTAGCTAAAGCAGAAAATGAATACCATCTGCTCCATGGCAATTGCAGCCGCTTTTGGATCCATGTTCATTTAATGAAAGCTCCTAAATGGGTGGACCAAACAGTAGAAGCAGCTAGTTGTGTGCCCCTCGATCATCAACGCAGCAGTACCTGAACCCTGACCTGGCTTGTCTCCTTACCTACCTATCTCGAGAAACCATGGCTTTGATGATGATCGGGTCCGGGATTAATCGATTACATTCAAACTTGACAAAGTGTAGATTTGGTCTATCAACCTTTCCAAGGTCGTCTCATGGGGTCCATGCACATAAATCAGATTTTGACTATTTCTCTGACTACGTCTTAAACACTCAATCAGCGATTCTGGAAGTAAGTTTACATAGGTAGGTAACCGACTTAACAAAAAACCTTTACTCAGGTTCCTTAGTACTTGCTTAGCTTCTCAGCACGAGTAAGCACTTCCATTTAACATAATCTTTCTGACATTTTTGATGTGCATGCTTCAGGATGCTGCTGCTCTAGATGGGAGCGGAAAGCAGTTCATAACTGATCAGTGGGCTCGGGATTCTACGAATATAAATGCTGGTGAGTATAGAGTCTTTGTCTCAGTAGAGGCTCACCAGCTCACAGGTATTAAAGCATGCAGGATATGGCTTGACAGCAGTCTTGGAGGATGGTCTGATCCTGGAGAAAGCAGCTGCCAATGTTTCTATCATACAAGGGGTACTGACACCTGCCAGAGCGCATTCAATGACTTCTAGGGGCCGTTCTGGGATTGACCCCAATGGAGGGCAGTCATACAAAGCCGCTGCTCTATCTCTAGTGTTCCACAGTGCTCATCCCCTTATCCCCACTTTGAGAGCCGATGTAAGATTCTTCCAGGTGAGGAGCTGCATGCTGATCTTGTTGTGGTAACTTGTCATGACAAGGTGTGAGGTCTGAATTTGAAAGCAAGGTAGACGCAACCAACATCAGAAGCTAGTCCTCAAGCACCTTTTCTGGGCATATTAGAGGTGCTTCTCTTGTAAGGGAGAGCCATACAGTCAGGTTGAGCTACCCTAGGTATGTTCCTGAGGTAGGTTGAGCTACCCTAGGTATGTTCCTGAGGTAGGTTGAGCTACCCTAGGTATATTCCTGAGATAGGTTGAGCTACCCTAGGTATGTTCCTGAGATAGGTTGAGCTACCCTAGGTATGTTCCTGAGATAGGTTGTGTCGGCTGAACTGAGCTCTTCAATTTCTGCCAGAACTTCAGGTGGATGAGCAAATGTGGATGGGTGGGGGATGTGATCTGACCCCAGCTTACCTCCATGAACCAAGTATCACCCAATTTCACCTGTACTGGAAAAACATGTGCGACAGATATGGGACTCATTTGTACCATCAAATGAAAGAGGAGTGTGACAGGTGCAGATCTCAAACTTGACTACAAGGCTCAGTTGTGCTGCTTATTTGACATTGCAATTGCATTGCCGGCACTGATCTCTTCTGATTCATTGCAGCCACTGAGAATTATCAGGTACTTCTACATTCCTGCAAGAAAGGAGCACCGTGGAACTGGTGGAATTTTCTATGATGACCTAAGCTCCGAGGAGTCAGGATTCAATGTCTCAGCATTTACAGAGGAAGTAGGGTCAGGGTTTTTGCCTTCATGGTTGCCTTCAGTGGAAGCATTGCGAAGTCTGCCATACACTGAGGAGCAGCGACAGTGGCAGGCAGGTTATACAATATGTCTTGTGCATTTACAAGCAGGCAGGTTATACAATATGTCTTGTGCATTTACAAGGACTTTTCTTACTAAACAAACGCGGTGGTCGCTGTGCTCATTAGCATTTCTGTCTTCAATGTTGGAGACATACTCTTAGTCTTCACTAAAGTTTGGTGTCCTGTTTCAGCTGTTGAGACGGGGGCGTTACTTGGAATTCAACCTCTTGTATGATCGTGGTGTGAAGTTTGGGTTGGACGGAGGTCGCATGGAGTCAATTATGGTATCTGCCCCCCCTCTCATTGCCTGGCGGTACAATGTTCAAGCTAAGCCAGAGAGTGATGAGGAGAAATTAGTTCAGGTTTTACAGAAACCTAGGTCATGGTTGTAGTGTTGCACTACCATTAATCTGATGTGTAGTAGTCAGATCACTACGGAGCCACATCTCATGGCTCCAGATTATTTTATGGCTTTTCGAAATACTGAAAAGATGAAGTATTCTAGTCAATAACTCTCTAAACAGTACTTGCAAAATGTAAAAAATATTGTTGTGTGCTAATTGATAAACATAACAACATGATGAGATAATATGACTGATACCAATATGCAAAGGTACTGCCGTGTGGCAGCTGTTCTACCCCTTTCAATTCAACCAGTCGCGTGCATTGTCGTTTGCAGCGGAGGACTGAGTTGGCCTCTTAGCATCTTTTACAGCAGTATAAGCAGCTCTTCCCACAGCACTGGCCTCAAAGTTGGCCTGTCGTTGGGCAGCCTGCAATTTGAGTGAACATGAGATATTGCAGCTAAAAATATTTGTGTTTGCAGTGACTGACATGAAAAGCATGGGTAACATAGTTTGAAAAACTATTGCTGTGGGATAAGTGCCTATAGTACAACATTCAAAATAGTTTATAAATAATGCTATACCTTCTCTGCAGCTAATGCTTTTGCCGCATCATCCTTTTGAGAACTGCTGGAAGCTCCAGTTGTACGACCCCTACAAGGAAAACATGTTCAACTAATTCATTAGGCATCAAAAAGAATGTCTCCACTTTACTTCGATATATATTTGTACATAAAATCTAACCTTGGCTGCTGCCCCTGAAAGGTTGCATAGGTCTCTGAATCAGACTTTTCAGAACCACCACAGCAGTTTCCCATGACCCAGTATAAGAAGTTTATTTTCTGATTAAATACTGTTACAAGATAATGGTCGGAGGCGTTCTGTAACGAATATGTAAGGTAGTTGGAGCTAGGGAAACCAAATGCCGTACTGTACTCAAGGTCACCTCGAAGTAATGTAGGATGTATTAAACTTTGCACATGCCATTGCAACCATCTTCCTGAAATTTGAAATTTATTTAAAGGCACCTCTCCTCTACTTCCCGTTCGTAAAATTGCCTATTCATCAGTGTTTGGCATGAATCGCTCAGGGTAAGTGGCAGTAACAAAAGAATCCCTAAATATTTAGCCACATTGACGGCAACTCTATTTGCTTTAACAAAAAGGACACGCGGCGGTTCTAAAGCTTCTTACGTTGATGAAAGTTTATTTGCAAGCAATCAAAATGCTGCTAAATCCACAAGCCCCAATCAGGTGGGCTTTTCGCTCTGAATTAAACTTAGAGGTTGCATGATTCACATGTTCTTTCGTTACGGATACGCAGGGCGGAGAGAAGACGGAGAGGAGCAATTCGATTCGCACGAATAGGCGTGGAGTCATCGCTCCCGATGTAGTGACTTTAAAAAAGGCAGACCTAGATCGCATGCTGCAACCTCCTCAAGTCATGTCTGCTGAGGATGTTGCCAATGCAAATAAAGAACTGCTCGCAAGGCGGGAGCAGGCTCAAGCTGTTTCAAAAGCTCGTAAGGAGAGAATGTTGAGGTTAGAAGAGGAGGCCAAGAAAACGGCTGTGCCCACTGAGACAGCTCTTCTGAAGACTCAAGCAGATGGCGCAACCATGTCACGTGCTCAGTATCTACTCCAGGAGGAGAAGGATGACGTGAAGCGCATGAATCAGATGATGCTTTACAGCAAATGTGTCACCATACGTGATGCACAAATAGAGGAGAAGCGTCAAATGATGCAGGTCAGCAGTTTGCTTCTGATTTCATAGCTAACACAATGATTTATAATGGCACAAAAACTTCACTGCAACCTCTCACTAGTGCTTATAACTACATAAGTGGCTTTCATGACAGCATTACTTATTTGTCATACCATCCTTGACTGCAATTTCTGCATGCAGGAGAATGAGGAGGAGAATCGCAAGCAAGACCTGATGATGGAGATTGAAAGGATTAAGGCCCTAGAGCAGTATGAGGCCAGGGAACATCAGCGACAGGAGGAGCGGGTACGTGGTGCCAAAGTCCTAGAGGAGCAGATCGGCATGCGAGACAGGGAGCGTGTCCGTCAAGAAGAACTTCGAGATCAAGAGCGCATCTTGATGCTCAAGGAGATTGAGCGACTGAAAGAGGCTGAGCTTCAAGCGCAGATAGAGAAAAAGATTCAGGCCAAGGAGGTGATGGACCAGGTGGCTGCAGCTAATGCAGAGCAACTTAAACGGAAAGAAATCATGAAAATCAGAGAAAAAGAGGAGGACCTCAAGATTGCATCATACATTCGTGCCAAAGAGCTGCGAGAGCAGGTGAATAACTGTACAGAAAAGCCTTGTCTAACAAGGTAGACTAGAAATGAATTGCAGGTACTTTTACTAAGTTGACTCTTTGACAAGTTTCTATATTCACGCCATGTCCACACTCTAGTAGTGACATTTGTACTTGCCTTACTCAATTCAGGAAATCATTTTGGAGAAGGAACGCGTGGCAAAAGAAAAGGAGGCTGAGACAGCTCGCCTTCGCGCCCTTCAAGAGCGAGCGGCTGACAAGCAGTCTGAACTAGATGAGCTTCGGGCGAGAAGATACCAGGAGGCCAAAGAGAGGGAATGGCGCGCCAAGGAAAAGGCACAAGCGGAGAGGACAGTTGCCATGCAAAGGGAGCTGGCGGAAGCAAGAGCAGCACAGAAGAATGCTACTCTATCACAGAGGGCAGACATGGCTAAGGTGGAGCATGAGGATTTCATGCGTGTGTTGGCTGTCAACCGGTCCAAAGAGCATGAAGAAATGATGCTGGTGAGAGGGCACAAACTCTGACACATTGCTTAATACATGTTTCATCTAGCTGCCTCATGCTTTAAGTATTGCTGACTGTAATATAGTTTTTGAATATGAACCCAAAGGATAAAGTTTGTATTTTTGCACAGACTGCTACGCAAATCAGTATGAACAAGAAGTACAAGGAGGAACTATTGGCTCAGATTCAGGCCAACGAGGAGCAGCGCAGGAAGGCACGTCAAGAGTACTTAGAGGAGGGAGCAAGATTACGACATGCACAAGCCATGGAGCTGCAACGCCTGGCGGAGATTAAATCCAAGAAGCTGCAGGATCTGGAAACTTCAGGGGTCCCTGCTAAGTATCAGACAGAGCTAGAGCGCATGAAGATTCGTGCATAGCTGCTTACCTGCAATGAGTAGTTTGTTTCATAACTCGCCGAATTCTCAACTCAAGAAGCGGATGATATTGGCTGAACACTCTAATGTTTGTTTGTTCTTAGCTTCTAATTTTGCAGTGCAATTGCACTTAATTTAGCTCAGATTTTTGAGAATTCGAAACTTTTCTCTGTGAATTGCATCAGCATATGGATTTTATGTGCCTGTGCAAGTACTGGTAGCTTCTTCTTTGCATACAAGACTTGCAAACAAGGTGAGGAAAGTAATCAAGTCAAAAAAGTGCAACCAGAGTCTTATTTACACAACACTGACAATTTCCCAAAGAAGCCACAGAAGGAGTATGCTAACTAGAATGTGCATCGGAATCTTTCATAGCCATCGAAACCTGAATAGAAGCCCAGTCTCACACATATGCTAACAGAGTAATATACTGCTACATCCCTTATGTCTTAAGAGCTGGTCGGACTTTGTACTAGCATGTGCCCTCTTCGGGCAGTCTGCTGTTGTATGTAGTGATGCATTTGCTCTGCAGCCTTACGCCGTGTTGCACTGAGCTCAGCCTCCTTAGCGGCTGCATCTGAACTGTTTAAGTAGTAATCAATGCAAATGGTACCACGCGCCTGCAAAAAAGATCATATAGATTTCAATGCTGTGTCTCCTGCTTGGTGTGGTAGCATGTGGACTCCCTCAGTCACTTCTTTAAGGCAACGAGGACAGTACCCTCCATCATCAGACTACACATCCTCTCATCTCAGAGCCTCACCAGTATTGAAGAAGCAGGTGACAAGGCACACTACCTTCTTAGTGATGGTAGTTGAGAAATTCACCTGGGTTGTAGATGTAGGTAAGAAGGGTCCCGTCCTACGTTTGCTTTCGTCATGGATAATGTCTTCCATGAGGTCCATGTGGTCCGCACTGTAAGGAGTATTCACTCCAAGATAGGACTGCAGTGAGAGGACAACGAGTTTTTTCATATTGAGTGTAAAAAAGTTGGTGATGCTGGAACAAAATTGGAACAGATAGGGGTAGAAGTTGGCTAGCTATGAAGTTTTGTTCACCTGATTCTCAGGTCTTTTGATATCATCTTTAGCCTGAGATGGGTTGATACACGTAAAGACAGGCTGTGAGCTGCTGAACCACAATTCTTTTTTGGGTGTCGGTGCCTTGAAGTGAGTCTTGGGGTAAGACTTGACAGTAGACTCCAGTTTTCTGCCTGCAGCCTTCTGGTCAGCGATAATCAGATCGACGATTTCCTTTTCAGAGAGTTTTTGCAACCCTGGAAATCGCCGTGCTAAGAGCGTTGTCTTGAACTATGCGAGAGTGAAAAATTAAATACAATAACTTGTATGCAAACTAAAATACTTAGCCTCACCAATCTTATATCAGGTTCAGAGATGTGACCTACGCTACTCGAAGTCTCCTCCATCATCTTTCTAGATAATTATCACAGATTTGTGCGTATATACAGTGTTTTAGTTATTTTGTGAGGTGCTATACAATGGGTACTGATTTCTGTTTCAGTTACGGCAATCGTTACTTTTAAGTCTCGTGTACTTTGCACCATAATTACAATCTGTGCTTCATTCTTTGTATATCTTTATTGCCTACATCCAGGCACCTTACAAAATATTTTCATGCACCGAATTCCCAGTTTTGTGAGTCCTCAGTTTCAGTGAAAAGATGTCGTCTGAGCAGAAATACTTACAGCCAAGAAGTAAATGACAAAACACAATCCTACCCTTAAAGTCCACAAGCCCCCGTATCCTGCACGTAGAGCATAGACATTCAATAAGATTCGAATGTTTAGGTCACATTAGGTCACATTCTGGAATGTATGACCCATGTGAAATTCTCTCAGACATATTGTAACTAGAGCGAACTCTTACAGTTTGAACTTACCATCTACTAACGATAACGTTTGAGAGAAAGACTATTGCGGCGCCAATAGTTAGATCTCCTGGAGGGACGGGCCTTATTGGCTGAATGACCCTTAGAGCGCAGTCCCCTGTAGCTCTTGCCAGCTGATGTGAGGCCACGCAGCTCTCGGTGCTTGTGGACAGGGTTGACAACCCAGTTGATGCGGGGATCCTGATGACACGAGCGACATTATTGATAACAATGTCGTGAGTAGATTACATGCCCTTACTTGCTGCAAGGAATATTACATTGCAGACACACATACAACATATAATGTAAATACAGAGACTCGCCTTCATGTAGGTAAAATGAAAAATGTACATGACAGAGAATTATGGTGTAATCTAATGGTAAATTGCAGAGGAAACTTACATTACGGATAGCTGCATGCGCAGGATCAACCATGATGACCTCAAAGTATTTGTAAGTCGAGTCCTGCATGTGATCAAACAAGGTACAAGCATAATAAACAGAGGATATTCATGCACCTCCTGGGATGGTTTTAGACATGTTCAACTAATGAAGTGGCCTCACAATCAAAAAGTGACCTCACAACCATCAATACCTCACATGGGTCTTGGCTCTCACCTCGTTCACCCAGTAAGAGTTCAGGACACGTAGACCTCCAACCTTTCGGCCAACACGTTCCTCAGCTACACTCCTCAAGTTTCGAGTTGGCTTCAGCTGAGTAATTCCCTGGCTGGAAGGCTTGCCATAGACAATACCCTGAACACAAGATTAAGAGTCAGCAATGGCTGTATCACTAGCAGCTTCATATCAACAAACTAGACTCCTGATATGCACCTTGTGTACAGGACGTTTGCGGCCACCACGGCGAACACGGGCACGATAGATGACATAACCCTGCTTAGCCTTGTATCCCATGCGACGAGCTTTATCTGGGCGACTTGGCCTGTTCAATCTCAAGACACCGGGGAGCTGACGGTACTCCCAGCATCGAACGCGAAGCAAAAAGCGAAGCACATCGCTTTGCTTCTTCTTCCAGAGCTCTTCTACGTACTGCAATCAAAGAGGGAGGCCTCTGAATTAGATCCAGTTCATTGATGAGGACATAATCACTTCTTACTTACCTTGTAGGCACCCATGGCTAAGAGGTAAAGAAAGAGTTAATACCTACATGCCTGTAGGCGGCCATTTCAGGGTATAGGGTTCGAAACTAATGTACTGGATTTGATAGCGATCTCAAATTTTACCATTATCCTGAATTAGTATTCGTCAATCACAATTATTTTTACCACCTGTTGTTCCCTCTTAAGGCTTCTCTCTATCGTGTGCACGTATTGATGACGTCATGTCTTCAGCACTTCCTCCTTTGGAGAATTGCGGGAACATGAGTCTAGAATATCAGTATGGATTTGGTAAGTCACACGTAACTTCTCTAATAAGATCAGTTGCAGTTCTCACTGATTTTCCTGTACAAACATAACGTATATAAAAATATGCTGCTTGACTGGCCGCACTGTTAACTTTAGGGAACGAGTTCTCCTCTGAAGCCCTTGTGGGTGCTTTACCCTGGGGACAAAACAACCCTAGGAAGTGCCCATACGGCCTTTATGCTGAGCAAATATCAGGGACTGCGTTCACTGTCCCTAGAAGGTACAAGGAAGTGCCTACCTAATATGACAGCGATGGGGGCCGGCAGATTGGTTATGATGAGGCCTATGTATTGCATGTGTGACAATGTCGTTAAGAACACTGATAATACTGATCAATTTGCTTATTTTTTGCACTTGCGGGTGATATCACTTTTCAAGATCTTGCTTTCACGCAATTCTAGTCAGCAGATGCGCGCTTGGCTCTACCGCATCAAGCCTTCAGTAACGCACCAGCCATTCCGTAAGAATGTTTCATGGTGACCATCATGCATTGTAGTAGCTTGGTGCGTTCATTTGGGCTAACTAATTGCTGGGAAAACTGGTGATGTTTGTTGCCGTAGTGTCCACCTAAGTAGAAATGTATATTGTTTTTCTAGCTAATTCTCCTAGTTATGCACTGTTTTTCATAATGCGTACTAGTAGCAGTATCATCCCCATCCTTCTCAACTTTTACAGTATATAAATATTTCTTTTCCTTTCTGCTACAAAATTACCCTTTGACGAAGGACCACTGGATTTCCCTATGGAGAACTTAACATCTGATTTTAGGCAGGGCACTGTTACACCGAATCAGTTGCGTTGGAAGCCATTTCCCATACCATCTGAAAAAGTAGATTGGGTTCGATCTTTGTTCACAATATGTGGGTCAGGATGGTGAGTGACGATAGTCTGCTGCTCTGATTATAACTCTGTTGCATTTTTGCAGTAAGATTATTATCATCAGCTCAAGTACAATTAGTACAAATAGTATAATATGTGCTGATAATATTTTGATGCCATTATGCAAATTATGCAAGCAGGTGTTAACATGAGAGTACTGATGAGAATCATGTAGTAATTGATTATTTTCTAGATTTCCCTTTAACCTGCATGCAGTGCTGCTCATAAAGAAGGTTTTGCGATCCATGTGTACACCGCAACAGAAAGTATGAAGGATACATGCTTCGCTAATGCTGATGGTGACTTTCTTTTAGTTCCACAAGAAGGTGTGTATGTAGTACTATGTAGTGTATGGAAGAAAAGTAGCGCGACGGATGAGTGATAATTCCAAGTGTTCTTTGTGATGTTATTATGATGATGAAGTTCGATAAGAGGAACAATAACAGTGTTTATTAGTCACTTGTACAGCCTCATCTGTCATAGTAGTAATAGCAGTCATCATAACAGATCTCTGCAATCTCGATATACTCGATGATCTGCTGCTTCCCTGTATAATATAATGTGCATAAAAAAAACCACTGTCCTACTACTACGACTACTACGACTTACAATTATGATGAAGATAATAATTGCTGTCAGTCCTGCTGCTGTTGCTGCTACTTATTATAAACAAATACAATAACAAAAGTGTTAATTGTAGGTGGCCTCATGATTACAACAGAATTTGGAAAGTTGGAGGTAGACCCTACTGAGGTAATATTATTCTGCCTGCTATATTTAATATATTAACCAGCACTCACTACTAATATTATTAGTACTATTAGTAATATGTTTTTATAAAGTGATAATGATAAATAACCATAACCTTGATGATGAAAAGATGTGTCAAAGAGGGATAATGGATCCTGCCTACAAAAGGCATGCTGCTGGCTGATGGTGTTCATGATGTTGAAGTAAATGTGTAGCTAGTGTAGCATTACATAGTAATGACTAGCGCATTACTTAGTTACTAATTTTACTAATTTAGTTGTAGCGTTGACAATAAGGGTTGTATGTTTTATTAGTTTTATATTATCCCTGCCGCACATGTCTACATTTTCTCTTAATTTGAGTTCATAACATGATCTTGACAACGCTGCACAGCCGCTGCTAATGAAGTAAGACGCACTATAATTGGGTACGTCATGTCAAATTAACTTCAGCCTGATTTTCCTGCTAACAGATTTGTGTCATCCAGAGAGGAATAAGGTTCCAAGTGGACATAAAAGGAGATATGGCAAGAGGATATGTCTTGGAGATTTTTCAATCCCATTTTTCGTTACCAGATCTTGGCCCCATTGGTACGACGAGCAATAATATTATAGCCAGAGTCTCAACTATAATTTCTGTAATTTTTTCCGTGGCTGTATTGTAATGCTAGCTATGTCATCATGATAGCGGCCGCCGCTAGAAGTTGCTGTAGTGGCTGCTCATCATAATTATGACAAATGTTACTACCTCTGCGGCTGCTGCTAATGGACTACTTAATATACTACTTTAATTACTACTTCTTACGTTTATCGCATTATTATCTAATATTACTGGATATGTAGGTGCTAATGGACTTGCAAATCCAAGACATTTTGCTGCGCCAGTAGCATGGTTTGATGACAGAGACTGTCACTACGTTGTTCTGCACAAGGTTGGTTTGATTGTATGTCTAGGAGCTAAGCGGCAGTAAATCAAGATCAATAATAAATAAATGATCATCAAGAATATTGCAAAATAATGAAGAATGAAATCAACTGCTTTGCTGCTGATGATTGAATTGTTATTTTGTTAATTTTATTGCATGTTTTATGATACCAATTAACACTGTCACAATAATAATAGAGAGCTGCTGCAATTACAGTCAATGATTACAATGAGTAAAGCAGTTTAAGTAGCAATATATGCAAGTAATACTAGTAATACAAGCAGGGAGCGCCGCAAAATTATAAGTGAAGTAATTATTGTGGAATCATCAACTATTAACTATTACCAAACGTTTTTAAGCAGGCGGAGGACAACTATGACAACATGATGTTTCATCATAATCTTCTTTTGAATTAATAATGCGGTAGATTTTAGTAAGGCGGTTGAACATCGCAGATTTGAAAAACAAGGGTAGGTAGTAGGTAGCAGTAGATACCTGCATTCTATGCATTCTGTAGGTACAGTATTTTTTGCTTCACGTATTTGTCTACTAGTCTTCTGTTCTATAATTTACTTATTCATTACTCTCTACTGTTTCGTCTACTATAAAATAGTCTACTGCTGTCTGATGCATGATGATTAGTTATATTAGTTCCATATGCAGTGTATGCAGTGTAGTGCATGAAGTTGTTATTGTTATCGTTGTTGCAATAACGACGTTGTCGATGAGTGCTCTAATAAGTGCTCTCATAATCTAGAGCTGCAGCATAATATTACAATTATTCTGCTGCCGCTACATAATTTCATGACTATAATGTATATAGGGATCGGCATATATAGGGCTAGTACTGCGGCCTTCAGCATATAGCTATATATACTATATAATAGGCGGGTCCTATATGTATAGTAGGGCATATAGCAGGTCCTATATGCCCTTTATGTACTATATGTAGGGATCGGCATATAGGGCTACTGCCTTCAGCATATAGCTATATAGTGTAGTCCTGCTAGTAGTCCTACTATATAGGGCATATAGGACCTGTATGCCCTTAATGGGGTTGGCCAACAATTACTTTGAAGGTGGCATTGGATAGCTCTTTTCTTGTATGCATGATGACTTATCATACTTATCAGCTTTTATCTCATCTTTCACATTCAAACAATTGATGAGTGAGTTATTCAGGATTTTGTTTTAGCCAAACACGGTGTCAAACGGAGTCACACTACCTTCCTCGATCGCTTTGAAATACATCTTGGAACTGTTTAGCAGAAAACTCAATAACTCATGGTGATGTCATGGTTGATGTACACCATCTTCTCAGCAGTTGCCACTCCTAGCCTATTCCCGATGTTGGAATAGTTGGAATACACAGGGTGTGACATTTTCTTCTAAGCTGATGATCTGCTGATATTGCTTGAGGATGTTATTTTTGCTGCATCTGTGAGACTTCCTTGGGCTGAAGGATTGCTTTGGACTATTTGGACAGCAGATGGTGGTTTATAGCAGCGTGCATTTTGGAATACTTGGGTTACCTCAGTATCTAAAAGCTTCAATCCCATTATTCTATTGCATAATTTATTAATTTAGCGGCACTCGATGTCACGTCGCGATCATCTTGGCAACGGTTGGGTTTTACAGTTCGAAATTTAAGGGCAGATAGGATTCTTGCGTCCTATGTGACCGATTAATATAGGGCTATATAGTCCTATATAGTCCTATATCCTATATAGGAACTATATTATAGTGGCGCCGATCCTTAAATGTATATAATGACTAGTCATGATTTATTGATGAAATATGATGGTCCTGCTTTGAACATGATCACTAATATTATCACTAATCATCATCAGCAGCAGGCTTATTTTCTCCTGATGATGCTGATGCTGATGATGCTGATGCTGCTGAAGCTGTAGAAGCTGCTGTCGTATATTGTGTAGAATGTAATATGTTGCTAATGTTGCTAATTATTAATTCTGCTGCTAAGAATGCTACTGCGTACGACGTTCTTATTTTCAGCTAGAGGGGCACATCTTCTCAGCTACACAAGAATTCTCTCCTTTCAACGTCGTGGCTTGGCATGGTATATAATAATGACAATATTCATGATCAATATTTGTATGTTTCTCAGCAAAGTAAGCAAAGTAATATGTTATTCTGCAAAGTATTATTGAAACAATATTACTTATTTTATTACCAGCTACTACTGGCTATATAGGCTATAAAGGTTTTTTTATTATTCTATAATTGTTCATTCGACTCTACCATATTATCTCCGACTAATAAATTAGTTAAATCTCCCGCCTGGTAATAGGTAAATGCTCGTCCTCTTTTGATTTTAAATGCTACTGCTACTGCTTCTACTGCTAATACTACTGCTGCTTGTTCATTATGTTCATCAGGTAATTATGTGCCTTACAAGTACGACCTGAGCAAATTCTGCCCAATCAACGCTGTTTCCTTTGACCACCCAGACCCCAGCATTTTCACAGTGCTGACAGCAAACTCCTCTATTCCAGGTCGTTGTGATGAGAGTAATGAGAGACCATCACCTATTACACCTATCTAACCTATCATGAATGATGAAATCTTTTTTTATTAGGACATCTAGGACATCATGTTATAAATGTTTTCATTAAGTTCATTAGTAATTGTAATGTCATACTAGTAATACTAGTAAAGTCATACTAGTCATACTACATTAAATACATTATTGTTGATGCTACTTATTATGCTACTATTATTTGTCATGTTGAAATAATATTTAATTCTGATAATAAGACTCACCATTTCTCCATTGTATCCATAGCTTAAAGAAGATAATGCGCACAGTTCTAATGATATGATGAAAATATTGTTGTTTATTATTATTGATACCCATCAAAGTTTTTTAGTTCTCTACTATACCTGATGAATCATCACTTATTATTGCCTGCAGACAAAACAGAGAATAATATTATAATATTTCACCGTTTATTTATATTATTTAGTTTATTACGTCTTAACATGATTTTCATGATTTCCATGATGACAGGGTGTGCAGTAGCAGATTTTGTCATTTTTCCTCCGCGCTGGACAGTCTCTCAACACACGTTCCGGCCCCCATACTATCATCGGAATTCCCAAAATGAGTTTATGGGACTCATAAAGGTACGTCCTCTTATGTCCTCTTACATTTTCATCTTTGTCAAGTCTTACATTATTTTGTATGTTTTGCATGCAATAATGATTGTTTTACTCATCCTTAGATTATGAAATAAAGAGCAATCGTTCTAATAATACTAGGGCCCCGCGCGCAAGTGCTGTTTAATGCCGTTGCGTCTTGACATTTTCAACCAGCCGCACACAATACTTATTACTGCAACTGCTGCTACTGCAACATCAGGTTGCAGTTGTGATAGCTTAGTTGTGACGTCCACTAGGACTGCTTGTGCTTTTATTACTTATGTTGTGTAGTCCTGTATAATAATGCATATATACATCTAATACATCCATAATTGCTTGTTATCACATTGATTACATTGATGCCTAATATTGCATAATTAGCAATAAAATGTAGCAAAAGCCCGCATAGCCCGTAAGTACCACAAACAACTTTTTGTATTATATGTACTTATACAGTATATATGTCTCATCGGTGTTCTAGCGACCTTCTGGCGCGGCGGCGTTACCTGTCCGCATTATACAATTGTATATATTAGTTATATATATATTGTTATATATTAGTTCGAATTAACTGATGAGCAGGTGTAGCAAGTGTTAATAAAGGTTGTGCTGCCACTCGTCGCCTTCTTTCTTGTTAACATGTACTGCTACTACGACTTGTCGTACTGGTAGTACTGGTAGACGTTTAAAGGACATGGAGTAGAATCAAAATAGTAGTTATAAATGAGACCAATTTTTGATAACAACTGTCCTACTACACCCTTTTAATTTTGTAGGGGATGTATGAAGCAAAGCAGGATAATTTCCTTCCAGGTGATTTCGCGAGAGTCGTGATGTACGTGATATTTGTGATATTCGTGATTATGAGCTAATTCGACCTTTGTTATCACTAATTACCATTTTGCTTTTCATAATAACGACATGATCATTCCTGAACCTTATTGTTGTAATTATATCATCATTTTTTCTTGAACCATCTATACAAGTAATTCAAGCTATTCAAGCGCCACGACTTGCAATACTTGCAACCGGCTGCTTGTTTTCCCACTACATATTGATATAAATTTATAATGGCAGGCATATAATTAATGTAATGATAATTATAGCTGTGTTGTATCCAACCAGATCGATTCAACTAATTCAACTTATTCAACATTCATTGACGAGCCACATCAGCAACATTCCAATAATTCATAATTTCTATAATTTCTCAACTTTGCCTTAATTCAGGATGAACTTATAATTTGATAAAGTATTATTATCATGAATAACAAATGTACTAGCTGTTTGTAATAATCATTATAATAATTAATTACCATAGGTGGGGCGAGTCTTCACCTTTGTATGACTCCTCATGGACCTGACACGGTGAGGGCCAGAAGTTCTTGCTCATCTGTTGCTTATGATTACGTTCAACAGAATAGCACATATTACAAGCCTTATAAGCTTTTTTTCAAGAACTGCTTGCTGAATTGTATTGCAACAGCAGTAAAACTGATGATATTGTAGCAAAAAAGTATCATATTTTCATTTATTATTTGTTTCTAATTACTGCTGAATAGTTATGTACACTGCTTATTGGTTTTATTAACATCACTCATCAGGCAACTTTTGAAAGAGCACAACAGATGGATGATAGCTGTAGCGACCAGCCTGGGCGAATCTCACAAGAGACTTTGGCATTCATGTTTGAGGTACGAAAATAAGTTAATTATTTTCTTGCAGATACCAGAGTAATCAAAGGGCATAATAAGAAAACATAAGTTAAAATTAGCCATGAAATTTGCAACTTTTTCTGATTTGAATGATAATAATGTAGTGTGTGAATAATCTGAGTGTTGATGAAGTACTTGACATTTTATAAGTCGTCGTATAATTGAAATAATAAGGATGCCTTATTGAACTCATGTGCTTGATTGCAGACACATATGACACCGAGGACAACGGCTCAAGCTCTAAGTTCACCTTGCATTGATAGAGATTATTACAAATGTTGGGCTTCTCTACGAAAACATTTTGACCCGGCATACGAGCCTCTTGCTAAGAAACAATAGGCTGAGCGGCCTCTAATCTTTCATTTGATGTAGAGGGATTTAAGCCTGCCCCTGGTACTCTGGGGAAACGGGATTGGGGTGTGGATGTATGCGAAAACATGCTTTGAAAAAATACTACTCGAGACTCGAGTAGTTAAATGTTCAAGTAGCAGAAGCTCATATTTTTCTCATCATTCGTTCATTCTGCGCATGTTTTTAAAGTTGTATATCATGATGAGCAGCAAGTGGTAGTAGGAAAAAAATGTCATGCAATAAAGCCATGTTCAATGTTTTTCAAACCCGAGAGCAGAACTTACAAGAAGGGAAACTCTCAGAACAGGAACAGGAAACGGAATGAACAGGAACAGAGGCAAAAACGTTAGAGAGCAACTAAGACCTAAAGTCTCTAAAACCAATGTTATCAATGTTCCAAAGAAGAATGGAGTCTACGTGCTTACTTACTCCAAGGAACAAAGAGCTCATCTTACAGCTATGCACCAACAGACTGCAGACCTGTGGCATCAGAGATATGGACACCTTTCCTATTCAAGTCTTGCCCAATTGGTTAAAAAGGACATGGTAACAGGAATAAATCTGAGCAAGGAGGAGACTGCACGGTTGGACACTGATGATTTCAGGAGGAAGTAGAGGAAGGTGTGTTCTGGATGTATTGCTGGAAAGCAACAACGGAATATTGTAAAGCCACATCCCGGGACAGAGCCAGCAATAACTACAATAACTGAAAAGTTGGGCCTAATCCACATGGATGTTTGTGGACCTATTGAGCCAACGTCAATGGGAGGCAGCCGCTATATAGCTACATTCTTGGATGATTACACAAACTTTTCTGTGGTCCGCTTAATCAAGGTGAAAAGTCAAGTTCCTGAGGAGATCAAATCTGTTATTGCCGAGCTGGAACGACATGACTACCTTAAGAAGAAGGGGATATTTGTTGTAGTTTCAGAGTGAAAGCGATTCGCCAATACTTTGTCTTGAGGATATTACAATAAAGAAAGTTTCAAC